>DWDU01004030.1:0-11109 GCA_018245575.1 Jemadia suekentonmiller
CCGCCCGCGCCCCGCTCGCGCCCCGCTCGCGCCCGCCGCTAGCTGCGTGGACGCCGGGATTTTGGCGACATCAAGGCACAACGACAAGATATGTATGTGTGTGTGTTCACAACATATCAAAATTTAAAAAAATGGAAGTATTACTTTCAGTAAATAATTATGTTTTACTTGAGTTCGCAGAAGCCTCTGACAAAATTGAAGACTGCTTGACTCAATTTCATCGAGACTCAAGACCATCTTGCTAAAAAAATGTGCACCCTCATCAACCACCGAAATTTGGCATTATGTCATATAACATGACATGTAGCTAGACAAAGGGAGTGAGGAGACATAGACATTTTTCATCGTGGTAGAGTTTAAAAAAAATATTAGTTCTCTTACCATGAACTCCGTCTTTTCAATGTCGGCGGCCACGGGCGGCGGCTCGTCGGGCGGCGGCTCGTGGGGCGGCGGCTCGTGGGGCGGCGGCTCGTGGGGCGGCGGCTCGTCGCGCGGCAGCGGCGGCAGGCACTCCGAGCTGTCGAAGCAGATCGCTCTGTGCACCTGCTCCACCTCGCTCGTCTCGCCCGGGGACATATTCTGGTCACTGATAGCGCTGGGAATTTCTTCCGTCTCCTTCTTTATGAGAATGTTGTTGTTACCGACAAAATCGTTCTGTAATTCTTTAACGTTGATAATTTCCCGCATTTTGTGATGCATTCGAGGCGAGAACTCCAGCAGTTTGTGGCCCTTCTCGTCATCCGTGAGCCTTTCGGTTTTTATGTTGTTCAGGATGTTCACGTCGAACAGGTCTTCGCTGTGCGAGTCGGACAAGGACTTCTTTCTCTTGTTCCTCTTGTTCTTCCCTTGCGATTTCCTCCGCCTGGGAGATTTGCTGCTGCTGCTCTCCGTATCAGTCGCGGTACTGCTGCTACTGCTGGAAGAGTCCTCGCTGCTGGAGGACGATGCCTTCCTCTTACGCTTTTGATTCTTTTTTTTCGACTTCTGTTGTTTTTTCTTTTTCGCCCTCTTATGTTCTTTGTGCCGTTCTGAAAGTAAAAAAGGTGAAAAGTAAGTAAGTAAAAACTATCACTATGTATGTCATGGTTATCATTATAAAGATAACGATTCACAAACAACATGTCAAAAGAACCTTCCTCCGCAGCTCGAGTGAGGCAAGAATGTGGAATAAAACTCCGAACACTCTTAAGCAATATAATAATATATGTCAATGTTGCAATGTTGCCTTAGCCCCATAATAAGCACCTATGACAACATATGTGTATCAGTACCAGTCCAAGTAGTGTTGGACAGATAAATGGAGATATCTTCATAAACATCTATGGCGTCCACCACACATGCAGTACTAAGATGGAGTTAGAAATGTTGTCATTCACTAAAACACCGAGAGGTGAGAATCTCTGTCTGTGACACTATTCATTCTAAGCTAAACATTGTGATGATGTAAGTAAGTACAGTAAGTACTGAAATCCATCCTGTACGAGCTACCTAGGTTTTGCTTTATTTTAGAGGGTCATCGTCTTTGTGAGTAGCAAGAAGAGTATACCTGACTTTGGTTGTGTCATCACACTTAGAAGGCAACTATAAAGTTGCTGTGGACTACAGTGTCCTATTTACATCAGCTGTACTTTATCACCATTTTTTTAAAATATTTCTTCCTTATTCTCTATTTGTCATATTTTTTTCGTATGTAATATGCGAATAAAGTAGATTAAGCTAACAAATTGGGCCTAGCCTATCAATTAGACATAAGGTTCTACTAAAACATATGAATACATAAACGAAGTTTGTATACATAAACACAAAACTAAACATTAACTGTTTCAAAAATCGTTCAAAATAAGTTGTTACTACCTTCTGCTAATTCTAGCTCCTCGGATTCTTTCTCTTTCTCAGCTTTCTTCTTCTTTTGCTGCTTCTTTTTCAACTTTTTGAGAAGCATCTTGCCTATACGACGACGTTTAGCGTTCTTTGACTTGGCTTTCTTGAGCGCCTAGAAACAAAACATAATGACACCATTCAAATTTTAAAAAAAGGTTACAAGGGAATCAGTATTTTTTTTCATCTATATTTACAGTTCTGGAGAAGGAACGAAATTAATTTAGTATATTACAAATCTAGACCTTAGGTTCATAACAAAGGATATAACCATTAGTCCTATATTGGCAGACATTTCATATCCCACTATATGCAACAGAATTTTTATCTCATCATGATGTATTCTTAGTTGGTTACAATATGGGTACTTACCTTCTTTTTCATGATTTTTCTCTTTTTCTTGGAGCTGACATCGCTGTCCGAGATGGTAGACAACGTGGACGAAGACATTTTTCTCTTACGAGGCTTTTTCTTTTTACTGAAGAAAAATAAAAATTTGTCCTCGACTAAAATTTGTTTATTAAAATGATATGGTAGTGTTACATTGCCAGTAGTGGCCTAGAGTTTGGGTTTGTCTCTGGTGTATGCCAATAGGCTCAACCCTCATTCCGTGGAGGGGCGTATAAAGTAACTACTGAAACAAGGAAGTATACTACACTCCACTGTCTACCATAATAAATAATTAGGTCAGTACTAGTGGGAATGCTCCCAGTCATGATGAACTTATTTTAACTTAGATTTAAAAATCGAAAAAATAAAAACAGTCTTGTCGCATTGAAGTACGACGAACTGTTAAGGAAGGCAACGTCGAATATGCTCGACCTTTGGATAGACAACCACCATATTATTATAATATACATAGTAATATTACACATAATTGTAACTTTAAGTCACCTTCGCAATGTAAAAGTTATCGAGGACAATATTCACAAATAAGGCTCTATGTAGCTCTGAGATTGACACTGAGACTGAAACGGGTTCGAGTAAAATAATCCCTGATTAAATATCACAACTCAGTTCATAAATAAATAGTTCATCGGGTGCAAGCTGACAACTGGATTTAAGGGTTACCTATATCTAGTTATGCACTTAGAAAAACTGATTTGTAAAGGAGATGGATATACTTGCCACTTAGTGTGTGGCGCCTAAAAGATATATAAATTAGTTTACTTTTTCTCTGCTTCCTCTTCTATGTCTGACCATCCCTCGCTGCTCAGCTTCATCTTCTTTGATTTCCTTTCTTCCACTTCCTTCTCCTCCTCGTGTTTCTTCTTGTGCTCAGACTCTTGCTGGACGGGAGTAGTGCTCCGCGAAGTTTCCGTGGCTTTAGCATCAGCAACTTCTGGCCAAACAGCTTCCATAAACCTGATATTCAATTTTATAATGAACATAAAATTAACGGGCTATTAAGGTTTTTACTACAGTTTTATGTATGTAGTAAAACCTGTCCTTGTCGGGGCGGAGTAAGAATACAGTCCCCAACCCGGTGCCGCGGTGCAGTGTCGCGAGAGGCGACTAGATCCGGCGCGGTATGGCGCGCCCCGCCTAGGCACAGCTTGGCTGGCCGCTACCCTGGCCGCCTACGTACAGCGGCATAGGTGGCGCGAGGAACTGTGCTCTGCGATCCTCAACGCGCCGCATGCCCAGTAGTATGCAATAGGCTGATGATGATTATTTAACTTTTGCAATTTTATAATGATAATAAAGGTACACACATAATTTATCGTCTAAACTTGAAAGTTACAATACTAAATGATAAATTGTTTATATTAAGGAGTGCACCTCTGATACTCCCTATCGAGTAGGATCTCCTCTTTCCTTTGTGGCGTCCTCCTGATTCTATCGTTCTTCCTGAGCTCTAACTGGCTGTCATCTGCCTCCCACTCGCTGGCCATTGGTTGCACCTTGCCTTCAGTTAAGAATGTCGAACTTCGAGGGTACCAAGAGCGTGCGCTGATAAACGGTGTGTCGGCAAGTCTGACAAAAAAGAAATACGTAGAGAAAGAAATGAGTATTTTGAAAGAGGCAGCATTCTCGGTTCAAATGCGATGCGCCATCGCAATAGCGACATCTCTTTCTAACTAGCGCTAGCTGCAATATTTCCTTAAGGCTTCAAGAGTTGATACGTCTTGACCTGTTTCAACTTAAACTAATCATGTAGAAATAGGTCAATTTAATTAATTCACGCTTCATTTAAACTCGATTCTCAACTAGCTCTGGAACTGAATACAAATGCCTTTTCGTCGCTGACAGCAATACTCTCATCAGACCGCATATCCGTAGGCTATTCCTAAAACACGTACAAGCTAAACAATCTTTACGGAGTACTAAAAAACAGGAAAAGACAAAGGGCACTTTTATAGTAGTTATCATTACAATGCTACAAATTTTATGTTTTAAACTCACTGATCACATCCGTACACGCGGTCGACTAAGCCCATCTTCAGCATCTCCAGTTCTCGATACACCACAGCTCTGTCTTTGACACACGAACAATTTTTTGAATTTTCAGTATACCATATTTTAGGTACTGTCCGAGTTTCCCTAGAAACAAAATATACAGTTAATAATAAATTAAAAGATAATTGCAAGTTTACGAAAGGTTTCAGAATTTAAAAGACCTTTAAATACAATTTATATCCTTGTAAACTGTGAAGGATCTCTCCTTCCTCTGTCTAATTTTATTTTAACATAACATCTAAAATATCCTCGAAACATGTTTTGTAGCTGAATAGGCTTTTGATATTTACTATTAAGAATGTGGGTCATTAATTTATAAAAGAAATAAAATTAATATAAAATAATAGTAAAATTTAACTGGTAAAAATATTTGATACAGGTAAATATATGCAAAGTTTCATGTAGCTGAGAAATTAAGCTGTATGATTTCTAAAAATTATGCTAGGATCAAGACATTCACTTGGAATGTCATTAAACAATAAGAGAATTAAAGATGCAAAAATAAATCCTCTGAATAGTCACATTACTTTTAATCACAAATGAATCATTCTCTTTTTTAAGTTCATATTTTCAATAGAGTGAAGTAAAATAATTATTAGATAAAAGAATCCAGCTGTTAACTTGCCTGTAACATTTATTCTTGTCGTGTCTAAACAGCAATGGCTGACAGATTTTGAGCACAAAACTCCAAGTTTCCAGTGACTCCACTGTCGACTTCGCCATGCTCTTTTCCAATGCTTCATCGAGTTCCTTCTCGATCGATAATCGAAAGTCATCCACATATTTAGTATTACTTTCAACAGTGTCACTTGTCTTGTAACCACTCTCGGAAGATCGCCTTCCATCAGAGTAATCACTTCTTTGACTTATGCGCGCTTTTTCTTCAGAACACTCATTCTTTTCTTTTGACGTTTCTCTTTTGTCAGGATGCTCTATCTTGTCTTTGTGGTCTAGTTTTATTATTTCGTCTAAATCTGGTGTAACAGAAGTACGTTTGCTCTGTTTCACCTTTTTTCGTGCTGGACTGTCATAATCATCTTTATTTGGAGATTCGTCATACTCCACCAAGCGTTTGTCTTGGCTTGTGTCATCACAAATATTATCATCATGTCTTATTTCATTTATAACTGACTCTAAGAAAATGTCATCATTTATAGCATCAATTGAAACATCTTTAGCGATCTCCTGCTCATATGTTGATACAGTTTTATCAGGGGAGTCATACATAGTAGTCATTTTTGGATTCACTTGGGAATATTTTTCCAAGTTGGAATCCTCGTCAAAAATATCTAAAACAACATCTTCGATTGGATCTATTTCGAATTTGAAACAATCTATCACGGGTTGAACCTTATCTACTTTAGGAGGCTTATTCTTTGGGCTACTAATGATGCATTCGTTCAGAACGTCAATTTTTTTATTCAGATTTTCTTTGAGCAGTTGTGACGGATCTTTGGAAATTTTAAAGTGTATTTTCTTATCTTTTTTTATATTATCCGGCTCTTTACTTCCTGTATCTTTTTTATATGGTGAATTAAGAATACATGTTTTATCTTCGGTTTTAGGACTATCCGGTTTATCTTCATTTTCCAGCGACCAACTATCGCAAACTAAAAAGTCCTTAAGATTAACATCAGTGCTCTTTTCCATGGGTTCTGTCTTAGATTCCTTGGTTTCAACTCTGTTTCTAGTTCTATCCTTTGATTTATCTTTGTCCCTTTCCTTATATTTCTCCCTATCATCTTTTCTGTAATCGAAATGTCTTCTTGACTCATGCTTTTCACTTTTCTTGTCGCGTTTCGCTGAGTCTCCCTTACGGCGGTCAGATTTAGTGTCTTTATCATGATCATCTTTTTTTCTTTGAAACGGATTGTCATAATCGGGCAGAATCTTCTGATAGTTAAACTTAAACTCCTTTCCCTCAACTTTAGCCTTCTTTGCTTCACGAATTAATTCATCCACTTTAGCTGGATCTGAAATATATCAATTGTTTTTAATTATCTCAACAACAAACAATTACTTAACATCCTTTAGGTACTTACTAATCGCTATCTACATAATTATATGCTATTTATTACAATCACAGTAAGGTCATTAGTGAATCAATTTGTTCCTACATTAATATAATTAGATCAAAGTATATTTATAAAATAAACAATATTTTTATATGATGTAAACTGATTTCAATCATAATCATTATAACACAGGTTAGAATAATATACTATTATATAAATTCAACTATGTACATCAGATAATAAAACAATCCATTATTTCATATTATTGCAACATCAATGTAGTATTAATTGCATGCTTATTTAAACAGTTATTATAACAAAGTTAACTACGTAATAACGGAACCCATCCCAACCTCAAATAATATTATGTAAGATTACCAGGACCAAAATCTTATAAACAAATCGGAAAGAGTCGAGGATGGATGTTGCATAATACTGATACAGATGTACAAATACACCTTGTATATGTATAATACACCTTGGACTGTTATTTGACTAAAACCATACAAATTCACATAAAGATGACTATTTTTTAATTAACTGCCCAATAATTTGTTATAAATTGATTATTTCACAATTAACTTTTAATTTAATCCATGACCGAATGCAAGTGACTAAGAACAATAGTTGATTTCTACATTAATAAAATTGTATCAAAAATCAATTATATAATGTGGATATTTCATTTATTTATCATTTCTCATTTCACAACGGATCAATTTAATATTAATCTCTACCAGTCAACCTGTGTACATCTAGGTGGCGTTAGTTAAATGTGCAAAACTACATCCAACGACGATTCCTTAAAACGATTTGTCAATAACTACCAAATCCACATGTGACGTAGTGTGAACACACGTGTCGACACAAACTTACGATGTATACTTTTGTTTCGTTTTATACTTTTCGACGCAGCGCGACGCTCTCTCATAGTGTTACATACTCGAAAGCGGCAGCCTACATGCAAACAGGCAAATAAGGGTGGGCAAGCAAGGGTTAAAACAGGATGTGGTGCAGGGATTTGTATTTACACATGCTCTTCATTAGTTGTTCGGGGAGCAATTTTTGTTATTAACAAGTATGTGAATTGAGACATTTAAAATTAACACCCACATACGAATTAATTTCATAAATAAATATTTCACATTTTAATGCAGTTGGAGAAGGAAAACAGGGATGAGTGTTTATTTACAGGTATGTTTTACACATCAAATACAATGTATTTGGTTTACGCAAACATCAATTGCAGATTAGATGAAATAAAATATACATATTTATCGGAAAATGATGTAAATAAAGTGTGGAGATTTTTGCAAGCAAATTATCAGCCAGCACAATGCATACATGAATTGTGACATGTAGAGAATATTAGCTTTTGCTAGTAACAACTCTACAAGTTAATTGGCTAGCTATGTTTTAAACCAGATGAATATTTTAATCTTTTTCATCTTAGATCAGACCTGATTTGATGCAGTCATGTTAAATAACATAAATAAAGAAAAGATATTCATAGATGTAAAAGTGACTGGAATGTGACATTGTTACAACACTGAAATTGTGAGCAATCAAATAATCATCATTCCATTGCAGTCTACTATTGGACATAGACCTCCCCTTAGGGGTCATGCCCATAATGCCCAAGCTGAACATGCAGGTTGGGGACCACAGCGAGTAGAAGTAAAAAATACCCACCAAGAAATGTTTTTATAGGTGGCATCGCTTTAGTAGGCATAGCCTTCTCATTGGTTGATGTTGGACATATCAGACCAAGCGGAATGCCCAGTTCAACTAGCTCCATTTTACGTTTCATGTCCTCTATTGCTTTTAGAGTGCGCCTTTGCTGTTCAGGGTATGAATCTGTAATAAAAAATCATAAATAACTTAGGACACCTAATAATACTGCCTTGTGGGTCGTGTTGGTTGTAAGCGCGACTGCCGATCAGGAGGTGCTGGATTCGACCCTCGGGTCGGGCACTATAGAATTTCTGATCTATAGAATTAATATTCTGGTAACAACTTAAGTACAGCAATTAATTTTTCTATTCCTATATTATTAAATAGATTAATATATTAAGATATTTGGCACTGTGCTCTCTGCCTACCCTGCAAGGGACCTGACCTCACGTCAGGTATATGTATATTGTATATTATTAAATAAAATCATACCTAGAGTACTTTTTTTTGTTGCACCTGGTTTTGGTGGCTTTGGTAGTTTCTTCTGCTCATCATCAACCTTTGGAGTGGTCTTCACGCTGCTCAGTTTACCGATTAGCACTGTTGTATCTGAAGTATGGTAAAAAAAATGTTTTTTTAATTCAATATCTGTTACAAACATTCTTTCATTGATAAAAAAATGAGAGAATGGTAGAGGAAAATATAAATAAATGATGCAGACTTCAATCTCCTATAGTAATCGGCTATATTTAACAGATCCTTTCCAATTTCTACATGATGACCACATAATACTACTAAAGTAAAGTGATTGTGAATAATCTTCTTACTTCCAGAGCTAATTGGTTTCGGGATAATCGGTGATATGGGAGTAGTTTTTCTCTGAATTGAAAATGCTCTGAGTCTTTTCTTTGCGTTCTCTACACCTTTCGATGACACAAATATTGGTGAGTCCGGTTTCTTTAATGTGTTTGTAAACTGTAAAGGAAAATGATTTTTATTACTAAAATGATAAAATTATAGCAGACAATGATTACACAAAAGACTAAGTTTAAAAAGTTACATAAATAAAATTATTACACTAAAATATTGAAAGACTGGCTCGTTGTCAAGTGGTTGACAGATTGACTGTGGACCGAGAGGTCCTGGGGTCAAATCATGGATCAAGTAATTTTGGATTTTTCTACATAGAACTTCTAGTAGTGGTTTGGAGTCTGCATTTGTAGCAAGTGTATGCCAGTAGGCTCAGAGCCGATTACATGATGAAATGTATCTGGTGAAATTTGCAAATTGATTTCAATCTTCTGCCTACCTCTTTGGGGATTACAGGCATGTTATGTATGTATATGAAATGACTACCAGTTACCATACTATGTGGTAGAAAATAGAAAATCATTTTCTCCAAAACCAAGACATAAGTGGATCTAATGTAACATCACACCTCTGTGCCTAAGAGATTGCAAAGTGTGACTGCTGATGAAGAGGTTTTGCATTCGATTTTCGGGTAAAATTTTACTAAGAATTTTTAGTAGTGGCAATAAACTCACCTCCTATTTGGTCATGGGATACAAACATAACTAGTGAAACATAGGACTGTACTACACTCCCCTGCCTAACACTTTGGGGATTACAGGTGTTATGTTACATTATGAATGTTTGAATAAATGTATCGTAAGTAACATCACACCTATAAACCCCAAAGAGGTAGGCAGAGAAATATAGAACACTCCTATGTTGCAACATGGGAGTGTTCTATCAGTTATATTTACATCCCACTATGTAATAGGTGGTGATCCTATTGCCATACAATGGACACATATCCAGACTCCAAGCCATAACTAGAAAATCTAAATTAAAAAAACTTTGTTGTCCTTGACCTGGGGATTAAACCCAATATATCACAATCGGCAGTTGCATTTGCAACCAACCCGACCAACAAGGCAGTCAAAGTAGAGAGTTTGAATATGAGTGAATAAATCATTTATTCATGTTCAATCATGACATTGAGCAGCCAGAATGTGGCTGTAAGCCATGAACAGACCACAATGGACACAGATTAATAAATAAAAACTACCATATCAGTGTAAATTGGCGGTCGGCAAAACGTCTTACTTGCGGCCCGTGAATGTTTTGTAAATAAGTCCTAATAATATCAAGATAAATGCATGAACGAATCGCAAACAACCCTATAGTCAATAGTGTGTAACGCGCTTCGCTCCACTCGCGAATGAACAATAAATGACCAGCGCGCGGGAGGGGCCAAATACAGCCTCAGACATCACACTGAAAGTGTAGTAGTAATTTTGTAAATTCCATAATTTTTTAGCTATAAATGTAATGTAATTACGTGCATTAATTAAATTCTGTATGTTTTAATAATTTGAAGAGCATTTTCATTTTTTCTATGGGATTTGATGAATTATATACAGGTATATTCGGCTTCTGGGGTTTATATTACAAGTGCGGCCCGGCCCGCCTTTAGTTTATTTTGCCACTGAGTGACCCTTGTCTGCTAAAAGGTTGCCAGCTGCTGGTGTAAATGATAATGACACTAGCTAGTAGATATGTAAATAAGTTCAATATCCAACTTTACCTACAGGTTAGAAATTTCAAGTGTTTAGTCATTTTCACATCTGATTTACATACCACGAATATCAAGCTGTTTGAAATTCTACCATTGGACACAGGTTAAGGCCATAGTTTGAAATGATGGACATATATCACTTTTGACATAATTATCAGAAGTTATGATATCTAACTATTACCAACATTACTGTATATAATTTATAGTGTAAATGGAGCTTTGATAAGGTAAATTTTTTCTTTTATCTGATGCAGGCAAAATTATACTAAATAGTGATAAAAAAATACACTCCATCAATAAGTAGAGTACATATTTTTAAATATAACTTGAAAAAAAAGAAAAATGTGGAATAGCAATATGGCCTCTAACACTATAAAAAAAATGACATTACAGTGAGCACACAACAATAAGAGAACAGATAGACTGATTCACAAACACTTACATATACATAGTCACTATTACTTTGATATTTACATGAGCATGAGGCCAGACCTAGATAAA
>DWDU01004031.1:0-11109 GCA_018245575.1 Jemadia suekentonmiller
ATAATTGATGGAGGTTTTATTATTAACGCGTATCACAGTTGATGGGCACGGTCTTTAACTAATCTCCTAAAAACATAGGTGTTGTTTACGAATTTCTAATTATTTTTATGTATATAGATCGGTTATTTTGACAATCATTCTGTCTCCTTTTGATTATATAAAAAAAATAAGCAGTAAACTGGCATTAGCTCATCTAGTATCGCAGATTAAACGTCATAACCTAACGTCAGATAGAAATAAAGTTTAACTGCGAAGCCCGCGTAGATGCGTTGCTACCTCAGAAGGCTAAGCAGGAATCAAGCCAGTATGTCCTTTCCATTACCACGTCCTTCAAACCAAAACAAAGGAACAATGTATTGGTGGCGCTCAGACTTGGGAATCACGGTAGGTTGGCGAAGTAGGGGGAGGCACGTGAATATTAATTCGTGTTCTGACATTTTAAAATTAACAAACTTTTAACTTTTGCGTTTAGTCCCAAACTGTGACATCCGTACAGATTCGAAATAACACATACAAATTACTCACATGATATGATGTTATGATTAATGGCTCATATCAGACGCTAATAATGATATTACGTGGAAATACGAGCTTTTGACAAAAGAAAGCGCTACTTGTTTACGAAGAATCCGATAAGCGGCGGAAGTGCCTTATCTGAATGTGCCTACGCACCGCGGGCCGCGCGCCGCGCCTGCGGTTTTATTGTCGCTATGTTTTGTTTTACAACCGTATAACATATAAGGTCGCTGGTCTCTTCGCAAAAAGAAGATGCACACTCCTGGTTTTCGAACGATAAGGAATAATACATCCACAACTTCATCCGGCGAGATATTATGTTACATTTATGATGATGGATGATTTACAGGAAGAAGATTTTGTTTGTTTTATCTTGCTGTACCTATTATAGATTTTAATAAACCGAATAAGATTTACATGGGGAAACGTTGTAGAGTCTGTACTCCGATGGTTCCTGATACCATAATAGATAAACAGGTGTTTCATTCGATAAATATAACATCCCCATTAAATAAACTTTCTACTCATTTTTATATTGCGAATGGTTGAGTTTAGCTTGTTTTGAATTAATTAATTAAAATTGTCGTAGACAAATCATCAGCGAATAATTGTGCTAAATTATATTTGTCACAATCACCCGTTTGTATATTATTGTTTTATCCTATAAATGGATAAAACGTACTCATCAAAAGCTTCTGTATACAAGCTTAAAAGCTTTTGCATGTTTAATGGAGTCTCGTGTTTCGTTGATGTTATATTAAGTAGTGTAATGTGTTGTTTCGGTAACTACATCAAAAAGAGCTCTCGTGTGTTATAATGTAACATTACACTCAACTCTCCCTATTGTTCTCGGCGTGTACCCAATTTAGTATCATAAATGCTTAGCTATTGCGGCAATTAGAATGCTTAATGATTTTTTATTTTCACTCTTGGCATATTAGGTAGAACTTTGTCGGTTTACTGTTCGGTTATTAGAGTTTTACATATAGAGTTATACATATAGAGTTATACATAACATCACGCTTTTAGTTTCCCATCAGAGTAGGCTGATAAGTGTAGTAGGTACACTCCAACAATACACCAGTTTCGTTATAAAGCTCATTAGTACAGTAATAAATAAGTTATTATGGAATAAAGGGTTCGATTTCTATTTGGGTTCTGTTCTTGGATTTCTAAAGAAGATTATATATATTTCATGGTCATACGGTAGTTGGACGTCATTGAAGCCGACGTGCATATGTGAACAAAATGATAAATGTAAATGAAACATGTCAGGTCTATGTTCCAAATATTTGGCACTTGTTGCTCTCTGCCTATCTTATAACGGACCTAACGTGATGATATAACAATAATTGTAGACCTATGAAAGTTTTCTAATCACAATCTGACTTCATAGAGTGTAAAGAGTATCGATACTTTTGAACAAATATCTCCCTTTATGTTTTTAGGAAACAGTTTTTATTTACACATTATATATCATAGTGACAGTAAACATATCTAGAGGCAGTATTACAAATGGTACTTATACATTGTTATAAAGAGCAATTGGGGGAATCAGAGTAACAATTATTGCTGTAGTATTTTTATGTTTAGCCCTATGGGCTCTGATTGTGAACTCTCAATTATATACTGTTTCATTTATCTTGAAGGAAATCTTGCTCTGTTACGTTTAGTAGGTACGTTAAAAGTGAAAAGCGTATACACGTGAGAATATTTCGAATACAACGTGAACGTAACTACGTGAACTCTCTCACACGAACAGAGAACGTACGCCTCATAGCTCGTACAAAATAATTAAATGTTCTTAATTTACATAGAATTTTATTATCACGATTAAAATTCAAGTTTACAGGCGTATGTATAATAGAATGATATCATTGTCAAAAGGAACATATTATGTCAGGCTTGTAAAGATTGGGATATTTTTCACTCGGTACGCTTCGCCTACCCCGGAAAGGAATTGGCGTGATGATGTAACATAATTATAAACATTGAAAGGCCGTGCTATTATGGTTGGAAACGAGTCATCGTTTAGAAATATAAGGGTTAAAGCCATAGTTGACCTCACAGGCCAATTACTTGTCGACAGAGTTTACACGCCTTAAAGAACATTATGAAATCTTTGGTGTGCGTTCTTCAAGAGATGTTTCACTTTACCGTTACACCGATATTTGCTAATAAAAAAAACTTTATTAAAATAATACTTCCATATCTTCAAGTTTCGTTTTCAGAACTATCACTTGGAAAGTATTAACACTACTGTGTACTATTACAGTACAGCGTACAGTGCAGTAGTCTAATACTCAATTAGAATTCGGAATGAAGAAAGGAATAGGAAATAAATAAGAAATAAAAAGAAAGAAAGAAGAAAGGAGAATGAAAGAAAAAGGAATAAAGAAGAAAAAGGAAGGGAAGAAAAGCAGTATATTACCTAAATACACTGGTACAGATACAATGTTCATGTATACCTACATAATTATGTTTAATAGATAACCTTTATTCACAAACTTTTTCCTTCACGGTATAAGCTTCTTGCGTCTTCGCTTTGGAATAAAAGAACAATTATATTTTTTTGTAACAGAACATTTTTTGCTCTGTCACGATTTCTTCGCATCAATTACATGCAAGTTTTGTTAACAATGAGTTATTCTTTATTCATTACCTTGTTTGTAGTCGTTATGTTTTTTGCTGTAAATTATTAAAATTAACGCTAAACTTTTAACATAAATTCATGATAGACCAGACTTCTCGCAATAGGAGAGAGAAAACTATACTAGAGTGCTAGTTCATGCCTTAAAGCGATAACTAGTTGATACTAGGAACTAACACCTCCACTCACTTGTATAATTGTAACTGCTTGTAAGCAATTAAATCCTATAAATCTGTGTTCATGTATCAAATGACCTTAATGCGGATCGAACTGCCTCGGGCGCGGCGTTTGATCTCACAATAAAATGTTTTTGAAGGGCTCAAGGTTCTAACGATTAAGATATTAGTAACGTAACTAGTTAGAGGCGAATACGTACTTGTTCTGGAAAATTAATCATCATTGTGTGTGTCTGTGTATATTCATATTTGGCACTGTGTGATTTCTGCCTAAACCCACAAGGCGTGAAGATATGTATTTCTGTATATTGTCTCAAAAATTGTCAGTCTTAAGCTTTCAAGCTATTAAAAACGCAGAAAGCGCATTCAGCTATAATATGTATATATGTACTCGTATATTGTCGAGCGAGTGTTACTGATATTATAATAGATCTTATATAATTGCAAGATATATAAGTTTTTATAACTGTAAAAAACAGTGAATAGATTATCTTGATAAATATACATTTTCTATAAATATGGATATGTTTCGTAAAAGATTCAGTAGTGTGTTTAATTTTTAATTTTCTATCTATAAGTTGTAATCAATATTATAAACGAATAATTTATATACAAATAAGTTAGGTACAGTACAATATAATTATTTATTCATATAACAACATGTTTTAAACTATCATACAATGTTTATTGTCTATCCAATATTCTATACATTTATTAACGTCAATGCTATGCACGATTTTCCTATGTCTTGGCGCCGTATTTAGTATAAATATTTATTAAGTTCTACAATGCAGTAGAATTACACAATCTTGTACAACTATGCCCGTTCCATATTTATATGTGAGTTGTTAAAATAATGTAAATGCGGTAAAATTGTAAGCTTGCGTTAAATATTTGAGGAGAGGTAATGTTTTAATCATTACCTAATTTAATAGTCAGTACCTTTAATGATTTTTAAAGAATCTATTCGTTTAACATAACTTTAAGGAATAATCAGGAAATACATAATATTAAGGGTCTTAAATACGAGTACACACATAAAAAATGTTATTCTGATAAAATTGGTAGTAAATATGTAGGTATATGGCAATAAATTTGATGATAAAATTTTCGAGAACTGTTTCGTTGAACTCTAATAATATATGTAGTGCTTCAATTTTGTAACTGAAAATCAAATGCAACATCGATTCAAACGAGCTTTTGAAATCGAACTCATCGTGATCTTCAGGAAGCTGCCACAGCTTTGTAAATTGATTCGTACAATTTATCAATCTTGAATTTTTAAAGAGAATGGTTATAAAATGAAAGAGAACAAAGTGCGTTCATTCTTATATCGCCGTCACGTTACTGGGTGCCAGAACATATGCATATAAAACAAGACCATGCTAGGGTCACACGTAGAAGACGAGACTTAATATCAAATCAAACCCTGACGATATAATTAGTATGGCCACCTACGCAATACCTAAGTAAGAGAAAATCGGAAGTTTTGCAAGTTTCACGGCTGGATTTATTCTACACATATTTCAAAACTTGGGTATCGGTGTCGATAGAGGTCACAGAAAAAAGGAAACTTGGTCACGACACCGTCACATAACGCAGCAATCAAGGAACATTTAATACCTAGAACAAGTCAATGTGGCTTTGGAAGTAATTAATTACAGTAGTTTATTTTTTAAAGAATAAATTTCGCCGAAGTAGTGCGGGCATAATCAACTTACATACATCGGGGATTTATTAGAGATGACTAATTGATAAGATACAGCCTAAGTACTACAAAAATGAAGTGTACAGTGTAATCAGTATTATATTGAAAAGCATAGTAAGTATGTTCTACATTCCTCTGCCTACCTCTTCGGGGATTACAGGCGTGATTTTACGTTTTTGAAAAGCTTATTGAAACTACTTGCGACACAAGAAAACATGATAGCAACGTAAAAGATGGATCATACAGACGCAGCTCATCTTCAACGGTACCAGGAGACGATCAGATAAGGTGACCATTATCCAGAAGTGGGTTAATGTCTGCCCCATTATGGGACCGTCACGTGGCGATGGGTTCAGAGATAGGCGGAAACTAATAAGCTACGTGATTTCGAAATATTTCTTAGTGAAATGACGGCTAGTTATGACAACGAGACTCTAGAGAGTGGCGTAAGTAGTTACCGAAACCTTTTTTTTATTGCATTACGTGCCTTCGTGTTAGTCTCGTTAAAGTAGTCATTAAGTCAATTGATATTAAGTATTAGCATAGTGTATAGCAATAAGCTCACCGCCTATTGCATAGTGAAACGTGGGAGTGTACTACACTCCTCTGCCTGCCTCTTCGGGGACTACAGGCGTTATGTTACGTATAAGCACAGTAATGACTATAGGCTGAATCTTTTGTTACGCAACTGGAAGTGTTCTGGACCATACTTAGCGACGCTATTGTAATGGGGATAGACAGAGACAGTTTAAGGCCGTTTCCTTGAAGGCTGTCGACAACGGTTAACGATTTTATAACGGTAGCACTGGAAACTGACCACTTAATATACTCTCCAAAGCATGGAAACGTTCATGAGACTGGCTATTAACGATCACCCATCCATAACTTGACCAGACAATCTTTCCACGTTAAGGCGACGAAACAACGGCAACGAAACGACGAAGCATTTTATTCCAATTACCTAATGCCTTACCATAGATAGTCATAAACATTGAGTAATAAGTAAGAGTCGGTTAGAAGCATTATGATAACAATGATAAGAATGATAACTTTGTGACCGATATTCTTGTGTTGTTGACAGGAAAACAATAAATCTTCTAGGTATACAGAGAAATGAATTTGTCCTCATATTTTATTGATAAGCTCGAAGATAAGGCGTTTAGTTTAGATGCAGTCGAACTGAAATGGGACGATTGATTTCTTGATTGAATTTTATACAATGTAGCAGATTTAATACAAATGGAAAACTTCTTAACTAACCGTTGAAAAGTCTATAATCCGAACGTTGCGCCGTTCTACTAACATTCGACAGCTATTTCTTTCAAAGTATTCTTTTACATTAAGTAAATCAAACAAACCCAAGTATTATATAGGGAAAGGCGAGTGATAGGATAGTATGTACCCTCGATTTCAGCCGACGGAATGTGTAAATAACTCTATACATAGACTGCGCATGCCTAGCACAACTTATACACCCTTCAATCGTGAAGCAAAAGTAAAACATACAAAACAATTTAAATACAAAGTGAATAAAACTTGTATAGTATAGAGATAATAGAGTACTAAATAATTAACGTTGCCAATAAACGCAATAGTTTCATTTCAGTACTATAATTATACTACACTCCTCTGCCTACCTCTTCGGGGGTTAGATACGTGATGTTAAGTAGTTTCAAATCACTGATGATTTGGGACTGATCCCAAGGGAACCTTGTGTCATGTCACTGTTGGATAAACTTTTCTATACAGATATATAGTCCTAGGACTGTGAAATGTGATTTTACTAACAAACGCAGCACTCAAAATCATTGTGCAAATATTTGGATTACGAATCGCAGTTCTAGTTGAATGAGTTTAGCCTTTTGCAGGTTGTACTGGTCATATACCATGATGTGATGTATTGAGGTAGTGTGACAATCATTTGATGTCCTAAAAACTCAAAATACGATCGTTTAACATCGTTCATCGCCCATTAAACTGAGTAAAAGTTCGAGTATAACCAATTTAACAAAGCATTACGACTTACTTAACTTTTCCAGAAAAATAGTAGTAGTCAAAGCTTAATAAAATCAAATAGTCCAAGAGCTTAAGTCTCTTGAGCTCTGAGCGTACTGCTTTAAACTCTTTGTGGGATTACATCAGAAAATAAAACGTTTATGCATGGAACTAAAATAACTAACGTCATTGGGGCTAGTTGAAAACCAGTGGCTTACGGTTAAAATCTATTTTATTTTTTAATCACAGGCTGATGGGGAGCCTTACGTCTATGATATTTGTGAGCGGGATCAATATAGAAGAAACAAATCAGTGGACAAAATACTTTTCCGTAAGCGTTAACGCCAAACGCTAACTTCAAAATGTATGGAAATGACATAAGCGACTAGCGTTTTTTTTCCGCAGCTTATGTCATTTCCATACATTTTGAAGTTAGCGTTTTGCGTTAACGCTTACGTAAAAGTATTTTGTCAAACCCCACAGGTCTGTAAGGATAGGGATATTTGACATGCGGTGCTCTCTGTCCACTGCGTAAGGACCTGGCGTGGCGATTTATTAATAATAATGGAACATAGATAAGAAAACCACTTAACTACGTACGAACTCATACGAACGTTGTAGAAAGAAATAGATTAATAAATTATACATTGTGCCATATATTGAATTCTGGGCGCAAATATTTTCTTATAATAGTAAGAACAATTTTCCAAATCATATTTATACAGATTATATAGAACGTAGAATCACGCCTGTAATTCCCAAAGAGGTAGACAAAGGAGTGTAGTACCTACATTCCCCATTTCATCAGTTACGTTTACGTCCCACTATGGTATAGATGATGAGTGTACTGAAATACACCGGGCACATATCCAAATTTCGAGCCACTATTAGGAAATCTTAGTTAATAAAAATCTAATAGAGCACATCCCGGGATTTAAATCCAGGACCTCATTCGCCAGTCGCGCTTGTAATGTAACCGATCGACCAACCAGGCAGTCATACCTACCTTTATTAACAAATAAACGAAATAAACAATTTGACTGTAATGTAACTTAACTTTTACTATAAAATTATTGTAGATGATTATGATGATTATCAATATATACAAACGTAATCCTTCTCATTCTGTGATAAGAACCGCGCCGAACGATGCAACGAAAAAATGCTTCATAATGATGGTATATACTTAGAGATCGAAACTTTTCTAATTCCAAATTTAACAATACAACTGTCTGGTGTTCGATAAAACGGTTTTCTTGTAATCTCGACTCGGAGTCACTCAAGCTGTTACAGTTAAACTTCGACTTGGAGACTCATCGAACAGCGATATTGGAAAGTTCTTCATTGATACAACTGAAAACTCTAAGTGCTGTTAAGTGACAAAAGTTCCAGGGGACCGCAACGGGCCACCGTCGTTAAATTTTCAAAGAGCTTTTGAGCTACTCGAACTAAAACAAGCATTCTTGAAATAGCGTAAGATAAATATAAAACGTATTCTTTATCCAAATTATAATATGTCATAAAATGAAACATTAGATTATTGTCGTAGCTAATTTCCTCTCTGTATAGAATAATTATGGACCCTTTCATGATTCCACTGTTGGACAAAGGTCTCATCTTTAAAAAATGAGTATCGCCCTAGTCTGCCACGCTGGCCAACTGCGGATTGGCAACTTGACACGGCTTTGAATACTTTGTTGACAAAACTAAAGTGTGGGAATTTCGTCATATCGTCATGGCGTTTTCCTTTACCGTTACCAAAAATAATATTTAATCTTAAACACTATTTTTTTTAGATAAGAGGTGCATGCCAGAATTTGAACTCCAGAGAGGATTGGAGGCCGAAATCTAACTTCACTATGCTATAACTGTTAGTATTTATATAGATTTTTATAAAATAAAATAGTGAATTATACATAGTTTTAATGTAATAAAATGTCAGTACGGATGTATTTCAGTCAGTACATTACAGTATGTCAGTACATCTTTCAACCCTTTCTTACGGTTTTAATAACGGAAACAACCCTGCATCGGTTTGCCGCCAGCCGTTCTAGGAATATTTCGTTTCGGTTTGGAGGGTGTGGTAAGCTAATACACGTCTACGGACCCATCTGTGAGAGATCCCGGGTTGAAAATCATCTACATATAAGACAAAAACCATATCTCTTGTTTTCAGTGACCATCGAACACCAACGGGATAAAGTCGACTCAAGCAGTTCATGCATAAATATCTTTAAAAGTTTAGTTGCAAAATAATTATTAGACACGTCTTAAAAATATTGTACACATAATTGCTAAAAGTATACACTATAACATATTGATTAGGAAGTGGTTCAAAAACTACGATAAGTAATTGTAACGGTTGCTTTAAGAAATCGAGTGAGCGTAGACAAAATAACCGATAAGTATTATAATAATGATGATGTTTGGAAAATATTCTAGTGAACAATTTATCCGGCGGCTATACAACCGAGACGTTATAAATCCAATAGACAAAACAGTTGAACATGATCGAAGCGTTAGTGTTAATAAATAATGCTACATTAATACGTCCGATGGCAAAAGGTAATCATTACAAAGCAACTTACACCACTAATGAAATCCACAACAAACAACACTGCTAATTAGTCACTCACTAAATCCCATTCAGTTTGTGAATTGTCGATGCATAAACGGTACTAGTCACATCACACGAATACGAAATTAAGTTTCACTTCACGTATGTAAATGGCACGAATGAAAACAGTTTCCACAAATTCGCGGTATCGCGCGACGTCCGCGGGCGAGTGGGAGCGGCACGTCCGACCCACGCCGTTGTCGAGATTCGACTGCCACTGCCGCTCCAAACAGCGGGGACTAGGGAATGGAGAGGGTAGGGACGCCGGGGGAAAGGGAGGCTCTCCAACTGAGGAGATAACTTTTGATCTTTTTGGTACCATAGAAGATTTTAATGACGCAGTCACATCTGTAGAATCGTCAGAAAAAGTGCATGTCACAGTTCTAAGTGTTAATGCATGTCAAGGGCTCCGTGGAATGATGTGTTAGAAAAAGCGCAACGAAGGTTGCGGGTGACATTTTTAAAAATAGCCCAAACAGAAATGGAAGACAAACCGTTAGATTGATTGGCCATAAAACTTTGTCACGAAAGTAGAAAAACGTTTTAGTCTGTATTTGATTAGAGAATGGTGGCGTCCTAACGTCGAGGGAAATACGAGACGGCGGTATATTACGTTTCGGATTCATCCATATTATTTTCACATCAACTCAGACATCTCGGGGCAGATATTGCACAAGGCGGTTTTTGTCGCAGCCCCGCACATGTCAGGGGCTGCACAAAGGGCGAAGGAACGAAGCAGGTACAAAAGATCCCAACCCCGCTTCGAGTTACAACGGATTCATAGATTAACGACGGGAACATTGTGGAGTTAAGAACCCAAAAATTTACAACTGCATTGTGTTGTGCGTGTAACAAAAGGGCACAAAAGATAGGATCGGCTTCTGTTATTACCTTATCGTTTATCGGAGCTTTTGGATTCTCTCACTTTCGAGTAATACGTGAATTATTATCTCCATGTATATTCGTTTGCGCTAAACCATAATCTCCTTCACAGATGTTTGGGAGGCGTACCGTTATCCAGCGAACAAATTACATTGTGATTTTTTATGTATTTCTACGTGAATATAAAAGCTGGATGAAGTATGAAATATTCTATGAATAGACACTTCATACATGATAGTTTATTCTTGGGTAGCGTCCTTTGATGTTTTTCCATTTTTGTTTTAACAACTTCCTTTTTCAATTTACGTATGAAACACATTGGAAACATAGCACGTTATGTAAATCCTCATTCATTAACTTGATGTATTACGACTTCCAGAACATTGTGGAATGTGTTCTTAGGCAAACAGGTCAACCGTAGAGCGAGGCATGAAAAATGAAATGTATGAAATATAAGCCGAACCATAGACGTACCTACATTTGCATGAAACGTTTGCGGAATATTTAATACGTAATAAATAATGTATTAGATCACGATTCAGTACTAACTCATTCATTATGGTTA
>DWDU01004032.1:0-11109 GCA_018245575.1 Jemadia suekentonmiller
ATTATAACATTTTTAGTATATGCTGATGTTTGTAAATAAATAAACGTAAACGTAACTGGCGAAACGTGGGAATGTTCTACATTCCTCTGCCTACCTCTTCGGGGATTACAGGCGTGAAGTTACGTTACTTTTGTACGTGCATGTAATTTTACATTGTAGTTCTGTTGAACAAGACTACAATATAAAATGTATTTAACACCACAACAATCAATGTAATACAAGTAAACCGTTAAGGCTCATTTCACACTGTCATTCAATATCTATCAAACGTCAATCAACATAATGTAGAAAATTAAATATGAAAAGTTAAAATATTTACAATTAAAAATATAGCAGCTTTTTATGTGGCGTTCAAATAAAGAGTTTTGGAGACCTTATGAAATCTTATTTACTATGTTTGCTGAGTTTTTTTATTCAAGTCATTTCATTATTTCAATTATGATTATGACAGCTAATTGTCATCGCTTAAACTACACTATAATGACGCTTAATAAGATAATCTATATTGAACTTGTAACTATAACCATATAACAGTGTACAGTAACAATTAGAATGACACTCCTCCCCCTCTCCTACCTCGCATTGGCGATGATGCTAGGCGCACAAGCGTCCCCGCCTACGACATAGTTTGTGTACATTCATTTTAACAGTTCATGGCATGACTTTATTGTAATCTGCGTGGGAGATTTCGTATTGGTACAATTTGTTAGCGGTCATGGCTATCACGTGATGGGAACCCTCATCTTCAAATACTTCCAACTTCCTTATGGGCTCTACAACTGGAATGCAGAATTGAAATACCGGTGCCAGATCGTTCGTATCACGTAACTTCGAGACAATGACAATTCCAACCTGTAAAAATCATATAACTAAAATTATGAATGTACATATAGTTATTTTTTTCACGTGTCTATTCAAACGTACCATATTTATACATTCCTCTGCGTACTTTTACGATAGTTAGTGTACAGTAAAGAGTCATATATTTATGATTTTGCTAAGAGTACATAATACTTGATTACATTAAACATATTGAATGAAAGCTATTAAAATCTTTTTAAATGCTATCTCCGTAAAATAGTAAATACACGTTAAACTTATAAGACCGTACTAATTCACATCGTAAATGCTATTGATATATATTGACCCAACCTGAGATCATTAATTTGTTTCGGCCGGGAATCAAACCCAGCTTGTCGATTTATTAAAACATGAATTTTACAAAAATTTAACTGATTGAAACTTACCCTTCCATCATTGAAACCGAGTAGTAAAATATCTCCATGTTCGGTTGCGCATGTCAGATCTTTATATAACAAGACGAGATTCACATTGCCTTGGACATCAACATTTCTTCTTATGCCCTCTTTTTCAAGACTTTCGACTAAAACAAAATTAAAGAAACACTGTACCTCTTCGGGGATAACAGGCGTGAGTTACGTTTAAGAAACAATTATAGCATCTCGGGGCACAACTGACAAGGGTATGACTGAAAAAAAGATTGAGGGCGCTGGCCTCGTAAAGCTGGTCGCGGAAAAACAACACTATTTACAAGAGCATGAAACAGTTCCGTTTGGTTCTGTTACGTTCAGATTTTTTAATTGTTTAAATATACATAATAACGCGGCCTTGCCCTAGCCCTGGGGCGTATAATTATGTCGCTATTGTATTAAATATACATACCTCCGTACACAACGCTGCATATGTGAAATATTGCCACGAATTTTTCGGATGGACTTGTTGCACTTGGCACGTCTAAGATGCACCCTTTGTGGAGACCGATTTCGCCACATTTGTTATACAAAAAAATTCCTTTGCTTACGTACATAAACACCTTATTCTTGTACATAAATATGTCATACAACAGCTGCGGATTGCTGTAATACCTCGCGCGAGCGAACGTCTCAATCATTTTGGATGTGCACACACATATAACTATACAGTTCTTATAGTTAATCATAAAACACTTGTTATTGTGCAGTCTGCAAATGAAATACACTTTATTAGGAAATAGCTTGATACTTTAATTATTGTATCATAAGGGATGTAAAGGGTTCCAGGTTTCGGAGCTGAAAACAATTCATATCCAACTAGACTCTGGCAACTGGTTGATCGTGGAATAGCACAACTTGGGCACAGCTAAATGCCCTGACCTCTAACAGACAGCTGAGTAGCCATTGTGAGAAGCTGTGCATTCCATTGCACAATGGAGATAATGACAGCAGTGAACTATGACAGACAGATGATGACAATGATGTATTATAAGGCATGATACAATATATTGACAACTCCTCAGATATCCCACATCACTACAGGTGACAGTGACCACTTACCATCAAGCAGCCCATCTGCCTCTTGATCAGTTGTCATTTATATAAAGCAAGTATAATTATAATCAATTACTCACTTGTACATTTTCACACCTGTATAGTTAAGAACAGTCTCATGTGGTTTGCTATAAAGTGTTAGATCTGTTTTACTATTTTTTTGGCTCACTTTGACAATCCAAAAATCATTTTCTTGGTAGTCCCAGTCTGATGATAAAACAAAAAATAACTTATTGCATTCAATTAAACTATTATACTTATTACCAGTAACATTACAAAAAGTAATTTACAGATTCTCTATGTTATTGATAATTGTCCATAGTTAATACTTTGAATGATTATGAGTATACAAATTTTGATTTTAGTGATAAATTAAGACCCTTGGAGTGAGTGAACATGGTTAAAATTGATTGCTTGCTACCCATTGGAGAATAATTTTTTTCTATAAGTTCTATTTTTCCACTTTTGGAACATAGATATGAACTTCGTTACAATGTTTTCCTTCACATTTCCTAGCATTAAAACTTTAAAAGGCACATTCTGTGAAGAGGTGCTTACCATGGTTTGAACCTGTGCCTCCGGAGTGAGAGGCTGGATTTCAAACGACTAAGCTATTACTACTTATCATATCATATCATTCCATTATATAATATATAATGGAGTAAAATGTGCAGTTAAGTTTTGGTTTGTTGGGATTATTCAAAACAGTTCATTAAATAATTGTAGAGTGCATGCACTAGTTTGTCTTAAATCTTAGAGAAACCTACATAGGTTTTTTGGTCATCCAACAATGGGCAGAAACAAGTTGGTGATCATGATGACATGTTCGTTTTCTTACAAACCAACATTTATAAAATACTACCTAAGTAAAAAAGATATTTGTGGAGATTGTAATTCAATATCAATTACAGAGGGTATAAAAATTAATGATACATACATGGTTCAGGAATTTCCTTAGTCATTACACCTTCCCGTAGGTTAAAGAACTGTACAGAATCTGTACCCAAAACTATTAAGCTGTCTGAACAAAAAATTTATCATTGGACATCACAATTAACAACAATAATAATTATGCAACATTTTGAGTATAGTAATATTTTAATATTACTATCTTGCACAATCTATACAATATTTATTTAATACCATGTTTTAGTTATTTTTTCATATACATATGACTGCCTCATTGGTTCTGTGGCTGCCAGTGTGATTGGTGATCAAGTGATCCTGGGTTTTATTCCCAGGTCAGGTGCTGTTGGATTCCTGTAACTTGAAATTTGCAGTAACAGCTCTGTGTTTGGATATGTGCATGGTGTGCAGCGATATATTTTAAACACATTTTAAAATTATTAAATAATAACAATAAATATAATTTGATTCTTACCTTTGTAAACGTGCATATTAATAACATCTTTTAAGTCATAAACATGCCTCAGCTTTACCTGAGCTGTGTGCACAGATAGCCACATACGATAATTCATATACATGTCCAAATAGGTCAGAGTGCTTTTCTGAATATAAGTTGACCCATCATTAAGTAGATATTTCATGAGTGATTTCCATTTCTGATAACGCTAAAATGTCCATGTCCATTTTAATATAAGTGAATTTAGTATTTAATTTTGATCTCTGGTCATCCATGTTGGGGTGGTGTAAGTATATATTTGGCAAACCCATGCACGGATAAAGGGTTTCATAAGAGGTGACAAAACTGGTGTGTAGTGGTACTATTGTATGGTGCATCCTGCCTAGGCACAGGTAAATACACTGGCTCCCCTCTGTGATCACCACGCCCACATACCCAATGTGAAGATTATGGATATAACCCCTCAGAGGAGGCCTATTTCTAGCAGTGGACTACAATAGGATGATGATTGATTACAGATGCATTGCTACTCATCAGGACTGAGATGGTCCCATTTTATTTCTATACAAACCAGCAACCATCTTTCAGACAGAAAAACAAATCGTTTTTATAATAATATTGTGCTATAGAGGAAGAAGTTTGATCTTACATGGCCACAATAGTCTGCAACACTTCTCCCGGTCCTGTTCAAGAATCTACATGCCAAAAGATCTTTTCCTTGGAGATATTTGAAAATATGTACATATATTTCTCTTGGACATGATTCAAAACAGCAAATTTCATTTTTGTCATCCTCTTCCATAGCTGTTTTTAAAACTACAGACATTTTATAGTAATCAAATATCAAATATCAAAAGAGAAAAGGTTTGCATATCTTCAAAATAAGTCGCGATTAATAACTATTTTTATATTAGTTTTGAAATACTGTCAATTACATTATTACTTATACTTCATTTTAATGTCTATTCCGCCTTACTTCTTTCAAATGTTAACTTGCAGAATAATGCGCTTTATTTAAAAAAAGCTATTTGTAAATGAAATAATATACTTTTACATACTGATACAATTAGTATTTTGTATTTTTTTAACGTGCAAATATGTAAATACAACTAGGACTAGGATATTAAATTAATTTAACAATGAAACATATCTAACAGTGTGACACGTCGCGCAGACAGTGTTGCAATATGCCTTTTTAGAATAACGATGCTAGACATCAAAGCAGGTATTAAGCTCGAAATGCTTGTGGATGCCATATAGTTTTTGCTGTTTGAATGTAACAGAATTTTAACTGAAAAAAGTGTAATACTACACATTCAAATTTTCGGATTTTCAGTTTCATTGGAATGACATGACGTTAAAACGACCACAAAATGTGTCGGCTATCGTATGAGCTATATGTTAATGCTAACTAACAGAATAAAAACAGAAAAATATGATACAGCTGTTATATATCATCGTTCCGTTGATCAGAACACCAACATTCCATTTAACTTTCCTACTATGATATCAAAAATAACACTGTTTCAGATATCGATGCGTATGGGTATATCGTACTTTAAAAACAAGCACCATTTTGGTAAACCGATAAAAGAGTTTCCGAAAGGGTTTGTTACAAAACCCACAACATATTGGTTATACCTACTTTTTGACGATAACTCGTTCAAATGTGTAACCCCTTCAAAACCCATTCGTTCGGATAACCTTTTCAAGGTGTTATTAGTATTTTGTGGGTAACGCTATTAAATGGTAACCTGTTCTTACAAGTTTTTCAGTCTATGTGTCAAGGTTACTCCTTTACTAGTCCTAGTACTGTAATTTAATTAAGTATAAAATACAATTCATTTTCCCAGCACGTGACTAGACACTTTAGTCCTAGCGATGCGATAAACACGCGAATATAGTTTTTATATTAATTGTACAAAAGCTTATGTTTCATGTAGGTACAGACTTGTTCTGTTTGTTGATTGTTTATTTCTTCGAACAACTTGTCACTTCGCCTTTGACTTGGAGATAATAAAGAGAGAAAGCAAATCTTGTATGGTATATTGTAAAAATTACAAACAATAGATAAATAAAAATATCACAACCTAGCCGAGATGCTTTACACGGATATTTTTATTACGATGCGTCCAGTAATAACAGTAAATGTAATGCAAAGGACTGTGATTAAAACACCCATTTCTTTGAACACAATCTTCTGGCAACACAAAAGCGTTTATTAATTTCTTTCATCAATGACAACTAGTTGTCAAAAGTGTCAAACAAAACTTGTTTCCTTGTTCAAAAAACATTACAGAAAGTAGAGTATGTACTT
Organism: Jemadia suekentonmiller; assembly: GCA_018245575.1. Lineage (NCBI taxonomy): Eukaryota > Metazoa > Arthropoda > Insecta > Lepidoptera > Hesperiidae > Jemadia > Jemadia suekentonmiller. The sequence goes on from DWDU01004032.1 coordinate 6,008, forward strand.
TATTTCTATGAACTAAGTATTTGTATTATTTCCTCTATCTAAAGTAGTTGTATTATTTTCTATGCGATTGATATTCCATTCTCGATATCTTATTAGATAATAAATATGGTAAGTTATATGAAATAGTTATTCCATTTTATAACCTTGTTTAAAGTGTTCTTCATGTCTAGTTCATTTAGCACAACAATAATTCAGATTTAAAAGATATTTGATCTAATCTATTCATAGAATGATTATATGTAACCGTGATAATTGTGTGTGTACTACAGTGTGAATTTAAGTTGCTTTTGATTTGGAGTTGAGATTCATCATCATCATCACCATCATCACCATCAACCTGTCAAAGTACCCGCAGGACAAGGGTTTTTGGGCATTATCATCATTCTGGGCGTGCAGGTCCCTACGACGCATATCTTCTCACAGCAGCTACACTGCAACTCGTCAGCTGCCAGGGCATTTTGCTGAGTTGAGGTAGGCTGTGCCATATCGTGATCAGCCAGTGCTAGGTTTAATCGCCTCTTACGACTCCCTCATATCCTGGCATGAGATTGGGTGATATATTCTTTTGCTGTCCCAACATAGATGCCAATAAGACCATAGCTTATCACAACAAACATCAACAAATAATACCACTTCATAATTTTTTACAATTACAAATAAGAAACAATATGAGAGCAACACATTAAATAACCACTCTGTCCTTAAGAGTTAATTAGGATCTAATAAGTGATACAATTTCCATTAAAGGAATGCTAAAGCTTTCAATATTTGTATTTTAACATTAAATATTAAACATATTTTTTCAGGCTAGAAATGCAGAGAAAGCAATGTGAGTAAAAGTATAATTTCAGTTTTGAAACTAATAACTTTATTTTAACACTAGATTTATGGACTGAGCCAATTTGACTCATTTAAAATGCAAGAGAAATAGATGTAAGAAGCTTTGCAAAACATTTTTTACATACAAGGTCTGTTTATATAAATACATTTTCCACAAAGATTTTAATTGCATTTAGCACAAAGACTCTCACATCTATTTCTCTTGTGTTTTAAATGAGTCAAATTGGCTCAGTCAATAAATCTAGTGTTAAAGTATTAAGTATTTTTGATTATAAAGTTTGTCACCAGCACATTCCATTTATTATTTATCTTTGACCTGAGTTTAAGAAAGTTGATATTAACTCATTTGTTTTGTTTGATATGACTAAGTGTTTTGTTGTTTCACTGTTGGACTCAGGTTTCTATTCAGAATATAAAGAATTTATAAGTATGGTAAGTCTAAATGTGGTTTGGAAGAATTCACACAACTTAGGTTCCTCATGAACTCTTTTCACTGTATTCTTAAAGGAACTTTTAATCTAAAAAACATGTGATTTTGCAGAAACAGAATCTCATTTTAGAATTTGATACCATTAGTGCCCGGTGTGGGGAGGCTCAAACTTAAAACCACTAAGCTTTCATTGCTTTGGATTGATCATGATACTTTCATAAAATTTTCGAGCTAACATATTTGTAATTTCAAAATACATAAACCTGCTATTTTGAAGAATCCATATGTCATTCATGGCTTCCTTTACTTATAACCTTTTGCCCTTAAAATAGCTCTTTGCCTATTTAAGACTTAGTCTAGAGGCAGATATTGTGGCAATACTTTTATTTTGTTTAAGTTTAGTTTAAAGAAGACTTAATCATACAGTTTCAATGGATTGGTATTAAGATGATCAATTGATAAGTTGAAAACTTGAACAATCGATAAACATATCTTTGTTTTACAGTGATGAATAGTACTATGAATTTACCAAGGTGAATTATCATACATCTGATGTTTGACGTGTTAAAGAATAATATACAATACTTTTAGGACGACATTGGCGCGTTGGCGTGCTGCACAAGTCCAAGAGGCTGGTGGGCAACGCGAACGTCGGCCGTACCTCGCCTCGGAGTGCAACGACCTGCCGCAAGCCGAAAAATGGAGGCTACAGATAGTAAGGGAAATCGCCAAAAAAGTAGCTCAAATTCAAAATGGTCAGTTATTTCTATTGTTACTTAAGTACTTATGAGTACTTGTATTGATCAAAGTGAAAAAATATAGATTGTAGAATACGAATTCGATTTTAGTTGTATTGTTACTTAAATGTTTTTAGAAAGTAAAATAAATGTTCTTTTTATTTTTACTTAATATGAAACAGTTGTAAGGCTTGTTATATTTTGAACAATGTAAAAGTTAAAAATTGAATCAATCCACTAGGTCATGAAAATTTTAAAATGACGTAAAATAACAATTCCGTAAATTCTAGTTTATATTAAAATCACATTAAAACTATTGTTATGGATGATATGAATACTGAAGAAGTTAATACACCACAAATTCAAGGTTCAAAAGAATCAAATATTAAGGGGCAGACTGAAACCATAGCAAAGTCGCCGAATGCATCAATTAGTATGCCTTTAAATGCATCTTTTGCGAAATTAAGTCCCCGCCAGGGCAGCCCACGCAGAAAAACTAGTAATCCTAACACTCCGCCGAAAGGATCAATACATACTTCATCCATTAAAAGTGAAAGGAGTCGTACGGGTAGTGTATTAATGAATCATCAGGACAACAGTAGTAAGAGGTACAAAAGTCCGAGCCTTAAATCGGAAACTGATAATAATAACGTGCAAGCCAGAAGTCCTAGCATTGGGAAAAGCTCGATTCAAAACTTGAAAAGTGACGAAATTAGCTCTTCCCCAAGAACAAGAAATCAAAAGAATACTGCTTCAAAGAGTCCAAGTATAAAATCACAAAACGCTGAAGGTAGTATTGAGGAAACCATATCTTACCTTCAACCTCAAGGTAAAAAGATAAGCGAATACGTTGATGAGCTAAACGACACAGTGATGGAACTTTCTAAGAGCGTAGAACACTCGCAAACACCTGCTTTAAATAGTAGTATTAATAAAATTACGAATATGAGTAAATTACTTACAAATGAAGCAAATGCTTTGCGAGAATCGATAAAAAGTCTTTCAGACGATATTAGCAGAACTAAACAAGAATTAGGCACCGGTAGAGAGGAAGATATAAATTTTCCGTATCATCTGTTCTTAATTGAACTCATAATCAACAAAATTCATATGAAGTGTGAATGTTTTGAGTTTAACTACGACAACCTTGTTATAACAGCGTCCTTTTTAGGCAAACATCCAATAGTTTTGTACGACTCCTCGTATGGTAAAATAGATAATTTCAATAAATTAAACGTAGGTAAATCCACAATGTTCGCAATGACTTATGATAAAATTTGCTCCATAAAGGAATTTGTAATACATTTACAAATTACGAAAAAACCACCATGTTCTACTTGTGTTACTAAAATAGCTGAAACATATATGGATTACTCGATTGAATTTACTGATCTACGAGAAGAACTGTGCAAAAAGTGGACTGATGAACAACCAAATGATAATATTTTGTGCACCTCTTCCACTCCCCTATCAAAAAACATGTTCTACCTATCGTGTTGCGACAACGCTGAAAGTGATCCAATTGGTGTAATTGAAATTGCAACTCGTATGTCTTTTCTTGGCAAGGAAATTACAACAGCATTCAATGCAATATCAAAACCGCAAGGAACGTCATTTCTTTTAAAGGAAGATCACGGAATGAGTCTGTATTCGTGTCAAAAAGTCGAAATGGATAGACATGGCAAAATACTTTTAGACGAAGACGTTTTTACGAAAAAAACATCTTTATCATCCATAAGGAGGGCAGAAAGTCCCGTATCTCAATACTCTAACACGCAGGAGTCATTAAAGCGTGCGGTGGCTTCTCAACGTTGTCATCCATATCAACAGGGTATTTTGTTTTAGCTTCTAATTTTTGATATTTAAAAAAATATATTTACCAAGTAATAATAATAATAATTTTACAGATAATGTGTCAAATTACGACGAAATATTAACTAAAATGAACGAAAATGAATTAAAAATTAAAGTTCCAAAAAGTACAAAAGTTGAACGAACAGCGAAATATGAAACGATTCAAGATTTATGCATATGTGAAAGTCCTTTGTACAATACTGGGGATCAAATTCAACTTGAACTACCACGAGACGCGTATCAAACTAAAACTCCAAACGTCTATAGTTCCAATATCAAATATACTTACAAAAATTGTGATACAATTCCTAAAATCAGAGATAAGAAAATAATTAATATAACACCATCAAACTGTCCTGCTCCAGTCAATATAGAAAAAGAAATTCATCCTCAAAAAGACGTTTTTATCCTTAAGATAGGAAAAAAACTTGAAACTAAGGACAAAAAAACAGATCTGGAAATAGAATTAGTGACACCTAAACCTGTTGAGACGTTGAAACCTATTGAAAACAGTCAAATTTCCCAGCAGTGCAGTAGTGCAAAATTGGACGATAAATTACAAAAAATTAACAAGAAAAAGTCTAAGGGCAAAAGTAAAACTAATATTACAAAAAAAAAGATAAAACCAGTAAGAAGAGTAAAAAAGGAAAAAACAACAAATAAAAAATCAGAACAAACGTCGTAAAAATATATAATAATAAACTGAATAAAAACTACTGTTATACATATTTTAGGTTTTGCAAATATTCATGTATATTAAAATCCAATAACTGTTAAATTTTTGTATGTATGTAAATAATAAATATTCAGATATCGATGTTTTTTTATGTAGCGTGGGAAATCGTTCTTTTCTAGCTGGTCTTGGAGAATTTCGAATACGTGATCTCAACGATGAAATAAATAAACTAATGCGAGAGAAAAGACATTGGGAGGTTCAAATAAAATCTCTCGGAGGTCCAGATCATGCAAGAGTTGGTCCCAAAATGTTGGATCAAGACGGCAAAGAAGTTCCCGGGAACAGAGGCTACAAATATTTCGGTGCTGCTAAGGACTTGCCAGGTTAGTTCTTTTATTATATTTACACTATATGATTTTATTTATGTAAGAGTATTTGTGTTTCTCTATTGTTAGATATTAGAATATACCTATATTTAGTAAATATTACAATGACTGCCTCGTTGGTCGTGTTGGTTGCAAGTGCGACTGCCGATCGCGAGGTCCTGGGTTCGATTCCCGGGTCG
>DWDU01004033.1:0-11108 GCA_018245575.1 Jemadia suekentonmiller
ATAATACTGTTAGTAAAGATTTGAATGTAATGTATTAACGGTTTAATAGCTCTAAAACATAAAATTATATAACGCTCGCATTTCACCAAAGGGAAGTTTCATAGGCAGAGGAGCTACAGGCAGAGGCTGCTCCTCCTACTACCAGGTACTGCGAGTGTAATATAGTATTTAACGATTCTAAATCTATAAATATTACAATATTCACTATATTTTTCTAATAATTGTTTATTACATTTAGCAATAACTGACTTTTGGTAACTTGTGACTAGAGCTTCGTACTGGCCATTCAAATTATTTGTTTTCTGTCTGAGTGTACACAAACGACCTAACTAAATAACCGTATGTAGGTATATGTACATAGATTACGGAGATTACAAGCCGTCTGTTTGATATAATAGATACCGTACCTAGTTTGATATATTATAATAAAATAATTGGGATGTTATAACAAGCCATAAAATTCATTACGCTCCTGACAAGCGAGCTACATACCTTACGGATAGGATAAGGTCGGAGATTGCTGCATCAAGACTAAGCAGCAGCGAATCTATAGGTACCTTCCACTTGTAACAGAACCCTCTCAGATCAGAAGCAGTTTTATATGGGTTATAGGTGACCACAAGTACCAAGATAGATGGTCACTTCCATTAATTTTCCACGGGGTAGAAGACTAGGAATCTTAGCGAGAGCGCCTGGCCGCTGTTTATACATTGCTTCACGATGGCAGATTGCTACTGAACAAATTTACAAATGAGGTGAAACTTATAGTCAAGGCTTAAAATGTGTTCGAAAACGGAGAAATGGTTGTTAATCCAAGAATGAGAATCCAAGGGCTTTGTTCATGGCTAATTTAGCATACCGCTATACGGTTCACCTACTTCTGGGCCAGGAGCGATTCATTTACAATTGATCTATCCGCGGACGTGGATGCAAGTGCCTAGCGAGACCAAGACGCACCTATCGTTTCCTAATAAGTCAAGTAGCGGCTAATGGCGGAGTGAGAAGACTACAGAAGATTGCGAGTGATATCGTATATTAGACAAACATTCGACGAAATATTAGTAACCTCTGTATTTGGTCAATGTCATTGTCAATGCGAAGAGCGACTGAGTGTCCACTGATTGGTTGTAACGTGTTTTAGATGATAGAAAACAATCAGAAATATATTCCAAATTAATAACGATAAATAATCACTTTTAAATAAAACAGTATAATTATGATCTTTGACAAGGCGTTGCGGAACTACATATTTTACGACCGAATATCACAGTATCTCAGACATTTATTACATTAAAAGCTTGCTTTTTTATTATTAATTTAAAATTGAAGGAATTAAAATGTTTAAAACTGTTGCACTAGCATGAATGTGCACATTAACAAAGAAACATTATGTTTTGAATGAAGAAAACACGCATGCACTGACCTGCTTCATTTGTACTGAGTATTTCACTAACGCACGTGTACACACAGTCAGACAGACGTTTGCGAGTCCCAAACACAGCTCACTAACAACACATGTAAAGTATTAACAGCTGTAGAGCGATATTTCTGAACGTTGGCAACCGTTTTCAAAAGACGTTAAGGAGATTTCGAGACTACACCGCGCGGTGCGCTGCAACGCTAGGGACGTGTGCCCTGTTGCGGTTCGACTGTATCGATAGTTGTAATAGTGCTGTAAACATTGCACTCGATGTGCTACAATATATGTTTTGTCGATTGACAAAAGACACCAATTGCGTACGTGAAACGGTTTTAAAATATATCTATATTGATTTATACTGAAGTATAGTGAGGTATAGTAGCAGGCGTGTTAGTAAATGATAGATAGTATGTTTTAAAGATTATTGTGTGTTAATTACTGACCTAACTAACATTAATAGACCTATTCTTACTATTTCTCTACGAGGCATCAAATGTTCATTTAGAAAGTGCCACAAGTATCAGCTGCTCGTGTGCAGTATGATAAAGAAGGGTTGATAATCGCTTATAAATTAATGAATTAAATATTTAGAATTTAATTAAAAATTATATGTATTGAAGCTGGAACATCTCTTGTAAGTGTGCTCATGGAAATAAATATAGTTGAGAAGTATTCATAAATTATAACCTGCGAAATAATATTCATATATTGAGAAACATCCATTACAAAATAAGACGAATAAATATAATGCTAATTTTAATACCTGATTCTTCCACTATTCGCGTCCTTTTCCCAAGAGGTGAAGGTCACAATCCCACCCATTAGTCACATGTATCAAACAAATATTTTTCACAGAGAAACTTTGACTTTGACGTGTCAACGGCTAGCATTGTTAAATGGTTATTATATTACTTTCCATTTTATCGCTTGACATTTGACATCTAGTATCGGCAGCCAGGAACAGGTTTATTTAATGTTAATGAGTAGCTTCCTTTTTATTAATTTATTTAAGTTATAAATGAAATTTGGCATCTGGGGTGTGACACGCGTGGACAATAATTATTCTGAGAAGATTTTTTTTCCCGACCCTTTTATCGTTCCACTGTTGGAACATGGGTCTCCTCTCAGAATGGGCGGGTTAACGCCATAGTCTGCCAGGTTGGCCAAGTGCGGGTTGGCAGACTTCACACGCTTTAGAGAACAATTTTGTTTGATTTTTTTTTTGAGAACTCTAAGGTGCACAGGTTTCCTCTCGATGTTTTCCTTCACGTTATAGCTTAAAACGCACATTTTTTTAAGAGGTGCGCGCTGGGATGTGAACCCAGGCTTCCAGAGTGAGGGATCAAATTTCAAACCACTAGGCTATCAGTGCTATTATAATAAAACAATAGACAAATTGCGCGTATGTGAAGTGACGGTCAAGAGAGTAGCGATAAAACGGTCAGGGTACGTCACTAGTGGCGCCTCTCACTTCTTACGCAAGGCACGCCGACTTTCGCCTCAAGACTCGCAGCTCGTAACGCGGCCTTCGGGGGATCCAGTACTAGTAGCCCTAATGACTGGTGGAATGACCTAGTACTTCGGTAAAGCGGCCTATGTATTAAGATGGAATTGACGAGTGACTTGTTCGTTTAGTTCTTATACTTACATATAGACATTGGAATCCGCAGGACGTGAGTAGGGCTGGCAGGCGGTTTTATTTAGAGGCTGTAATATTTTACATTAAGATGTTACGTCCATTTAAACGAAGACACAATTATATTATGGGTCAAGTAGATCATGTATAAAACATTACATCACGCCTGTAGTCCTCGAAGAGGTAGGCAGAGAAACACTATCACGTTTCTTCAGTTACGTTAACGTCCCATTCCTATACACCGGGCCCATTTCCAGAGTCCGAGCCACGAGTAGTAAAGTCTAAGTTTAAAAAAATCCAGTAATTCCCGACCCGGAATTTGACCCCAGGACTTCCCGATCGGCAGTAAATAAAATAGTTTTAAATTTAATAATCGTGTCCTTTTTAATTTTAATGGGCAACAAATTTTTTTTTTGTTAACATTTGTTGTTCAAATATTTGAATGTCGTCCTTTAACTGTGCCGAAACATTTACTTTTTCCGAATTTAATTAAGATGGCCTTCCGGTCATCCGGTTCCGGATTCCGGTCGGGTACTATTGAATTTTCTTTACTTTCAAGTAGTACGTTGAAGTCTCGATTTTCCGATGTATTGCAATTGGCTCACTCCCTATTCCATAGTATAACAATTCAATCGTGGTACTCTAATAAACTCTCCTGCCAACTCCTTCGGAGAAATACAGGCGTGCTATATTAAATATACAAAATATTTAGAGTAGACATTTATCTGTACTGGACTACTGAGACAAGTTCACTCAACAGTGTACACAGATTCGTTATTATGTTGTGAGTGAAGTCTGTTGTTATGTGAAGAAGCAATGGATCATGGAAGCAATGGTCAGACCTAGGTAGCCGCTGCCGCCCGCGGACCACCCGCGGACAGACCTCCAGTACACTGTGGATTTGGGATCGTCAGCGTTGTTTAGTTCCGTCGACCAGTTGTATTGTGTTGTCTTATTTGACTTTTCAGATAATTTTGTAATTTAAAAGTTACCGATAATGGGAAATTGAAACTACACAGTTGATAATAAAAACGTGTCTCAAGTGTGGCGTTGGGGTTTTCTTTTTTCAATATTTGCATAATATGTACTAACAATATATGTATGTGTTTAATGGCTGTCGGTAGGATGATAGTATGTCTTGAAACATGTTGATAAAAAACTGTCTGACTGTCTGACGAATTATACAGTCAGATGTGATAAGTAGAGGGCTGATAAACTATATAAATGTATACATTGTTATATACAAAGTTTTATTACGTATTTTAACGTTCAGAAAAAAATATCTGGAAAAAAAACGCCATGTTTATCATCCAAATATCCGCGCTGGGTGGGTCTAGTGGTTAGTGGACCTGATTGTTGAGTGGAAGTTCATTGGTTCGATTCTCACCCAGACAAATATTCATGTGATAAACACATCTACATATTTGTTATGTATATTGAAGCAAAAGGTAAGAATATCGGCCGCCTCGTTACCAGAACAGACTCTTGAGTCTACTTTAGCATCACATGGCCACGTAGGGTAATGTCCGAAAGTACTATTATTTTAATCATATACACAGCCATCGGTAAATCAGTCAATATAACTATCGACTGATAAAACAGGCCAACCAGAAATGAATATGTTTTACAGCCCTAAACAAACTATGTGACCGTTGTAAATATTCTTTTCATTTGAATTAAAGAATACTTTAGCATATTATATTGGCGAGCCGAAACCGGTATTAGCTATCTAATCGACCTCTAGACTGTCTGTCCCTGGGATAAATTTAATTAACACATGTTTTAACTTCCGATGAATTTACACGAAACTTGCACGTTATTTATTCCCATAGGTACTATATATAGTATTTATACATTTTTTATTTGACTGCCTCGGTGGTCGTGTTGGTTTGCAAGCGCGACTACCGATCAAGAGGTCCTGGGTTCGATTCCCTGGTCGGGCACTATATAATTTTTCTAATTTAGATTTTCTAATAGTGGCTCCGAGTCTGGTTTTGTGTCCGGTGCATGGCAATAGGCTCACCACCTATTCCATAGTGGAACGTAAACGTAACTGGTGAAACGTGGGAGTGTTCTACATTCCTCTACCTACCGGGCACAAATCCAGAGTCCGAGTCACTACTGGAAAATAAGTTATGGGCTTCATATAAAAAAGCTTTTAAAATTTTGCCCTTTTTATGTCGGCAGTACGAACTGAATGATCACACACATTTAAAATGTTGATAATTGAAATTTTTAATAATTATTTGATATTTGATTTATTTAATCTCTTTACTGTCATACATTTTATTTTTATAGTATGGACAAAGGGTGAATTTAATGGCTTATGACATTTCTACGTGTCAACCCTGGGTAGCCGACGAAATTATTTATTTAAAAAAAAACAAGAAACAATTCACACGTAACAGTAATGTAATCTAATCGTGATTTTATATCAGATACAGAAATGGTAACGACCACATGGGGGAACACAGAGACAACGAGCCCGAACTAGATCCGGATTACGCCATAGCGTCCGTTTCGTTAGGTCAAGAGAGGCCATTCGTACTAAAACACAAGGACGCAAGGAAGCCAGGTCCTAAAAAGGGAGACATCCCACCTGGTAAGTGAATTTTATTACTTTAAATCCTCATACTTGTTTATAGTTACAGAGTCGTCGATATTACGCAGTTTATAAAACATGTAACGCAATAGTCGGGCTTCGTAAGTGACCGTTTGCTTCGCTTTGATGTTCACGTCTTCCTCTTGGAAAGGATTCTCGATGACAGTGCTCACGCGTCTGCCGTACGTTTCGGATCCTTCAAGGAACTGTAAGCATTCCTTTATAGTGTTATCTTTGACGACGATCAAGTGCTTCGCAAGATTCTCCAGAAAAGATAAGAAACACCGTTTGGCGTAAAACCATGTGTCCGTGCCCAATCGCTTGTTAAAAGGCTCCAGGGATTTTATTACTCTGCAAATGCCAAATTCATAGTTACCTTTAGCACAATATAGGGTTCCAATTACGAGATTCACGATGCACAAATGATAAAATTTCTTTTGTGGATCCTCAAATATTTGCTGTTCCTCTTCCTTTTCTATTTTCCTCATAATGTCTTCGGCTTTTTCGTTCTGTGACGTCATGATGTACGATACACACAAGTTAGCCAAAACGACAGCGCTTATATCCAGGATGTTGTCGTACTGTTTCTTCACGATGGGCTCGTAGAAGCTTGCTGCTTCTTTGTATTTGTTTTCTTGCATAAACAAAACGTGGGCAACATTGAGACGCCAGATATCAGACTCATTGCAAAACTCTACTGATTTGCGAAAAATTTTTTCGACTTGCCCGTAATTCTCCATATCCCAATATATTTTCGCCTGAGCCATAACGACTGGTATGTACCTTTCTAAGGCCTCCTCGTATTCAACGACAGCTTTTTTAACTTGATCGTTCTCACCTTGAGAGCGACTCTCTTGGACAACTTTGGTAAGTTTTCTCAGTTGTTCGGCATGTTTTGATGCTATGTCTTCATACTTCTGGAAGGCCTCTTCTGGTGAAGTTTGACTTGTAATTACCGCATCGAGAAAATCATACAAGTATGGTGTAAGATATTTGTAAGTAAATTGGGCATTTTCAGCTAAGACATCCGCAGCCAGATCGTAATATTCGAATTTACAGTATAAGAGTAATAGGTTTGCGAACGTTTCTGTGGGGAAGGGGTCCTGTTGAAGCAAGAAATGAAGTTTCTCGAATCCATCCGTAGGTTTGACGTCGATCGATGTCAGCGCTAAGTTATGCAAAGTTACAGCGTCTAATTCATGCTCGTGTCTGGGGGGCATATCGGCCAGTGCTTCTCTAGCACCTTCTATATTCTTCAGCTGATATTCTATAGCAGCTTTAAGGTTGAACACTTCGGTTAGAGCTGTTTCGTGTAATGTTAAAGTATTACCAACTGATTTGACCTCTGACGTTTCAGCTTGCATACCAACGGCAAGTTCTGGGTGCTCACGAATCCCTCTTTCAATGACCAAGGTAATATGTTTTAGGGCTTGAGGATATTCCTTGAGTCGGAAGTAGCATAGCGCCACATTGTAATGTAAATGCGCGTTGAAACCTAAAATATTTAAACTCCTCGAAAATTTCTGTAATGCTTCTTCGTACTGAGTTTCTTTGTATAGCAGACATCCCATATTGATATCCTTATCAGGATCATCTTGCGGATAAGAATCTAACAGACTCTTAGCAGTTATTATGTCCTCTTCTCCGTATTTAATGGCCGACTGTAACTTCACCACTTTTCTTTCCAATTCCGGCGCCGTGATCTGCATGGTCACTTTGTAAGCCTCATCAAACATGGATGCTTCGTACAGTGCTTGAGCGAAGTAAAGCTTGTACTCGGGCATATCTGGATGCATTGCGGAAAGTTGTTCATAGCAATTCGCTGCTTCTACGAAAGATTGAGTCCTGAAGTAACAGTATCCTAGTAGCGAGAGGCCGGCGCGATTTGGATTGAAATTTATGGCGTCGTTAAGTGCTTTAATTGCATCCTCGTATCTCGATTCCTTTATCTGTAAAAACATATGTAATATTTATTACGAAAAGTAACGGCGTTATAATAATTTATGGCTCTTATCGCTGTAAACGAATCTGCTGCCTGATCGTTTAATGTTTTCATGAAACTTTTTGGTACGAGTATGTGTACCTATATTTTTTTGACATTCGTACTTTTCTCCCATTCACAAAGTTAAATATACAAATACAGGTTGTAGAAGTCCTCGAACATAAAACAAAAATAACATTTGACCACATTGATGAGATATTCTGAACAGATAGAGAGATTATTCAAATAAGTGGAGGGGAAGGTCGCCGGCGCAGGCACGCCTCCGCCGAGTGTTGCTATTAACGATATCTATAAGAGACATACGATAAGTGTAAATATGAACACGATTTTCACACGCAATGTAGGTCACCAAGTGTCCCCTAACTTAACAGTTCGGTATGTCGTACTGCAATAACGAATTGGCCAAACAGTAACTACTCGACATGGGGTGGAATCAAAATCTATCTTCTAAGTTACGCAACGTGACGCAGCTCTTTGACAGACGATCGTCAAACAAACCACATGAATTCACGCGATTCCCTGTTCCGAGAGGCAAATTATGCTGCCAGCTCGCATGTTATTGTGTGGAAACCGCTCTTAAATCTCCCGGAGGACTCAAACCATCAGTTAGAGACGCTAGCCCGCAGTTCGGCCAGAGCACATTTCAATAAGCTCATTTCTATCTGGTAACGGTGGCTACAGTGTGCACGAACATCTCTCACCACAGATCTTGTTTTTGTAGTGTGTTACGCTGCAATCTACCACTAATTTCAAACAGCACTGTCAGTTGGAAGGTACTTGCTCAAATTACGTTGGTAGCTACATAGAGAGCGGAATTTAGCGGAAACTCTCAAATAATTTTGAATATTTTGTTTGTACTGTACACTGTATCTAACAAGTTTATCGTTAAAAACTGACAATCAGTATTGTATCTATAAAATGGCTAATCAGTATCTATAATAAAACACCTTATATGTATTAAGAATTTCAACGTAGATTCTGACTCGATGGCAACTTTTTTCCATATTTAAAATCATAAGAATAATTAGAAAAATATTCATTTTACGAAATCTATGTCAACCTTTTGTTGTGTGAATGAAAAACTTTTTTGAGAATAAAATATTATTTTTTCATATTTGTTCAAAAAACGGTAGATGAAATAATAACAAAACAGATATAATTGCAATGCAAACGTGGGTGGCTGCAGGTTCTACGGGACACTAAGTCTTGCTTATCTTGACTAAGTAGGTCAAGGAAAATAGACCAAGTAGTACCTGACAGGGCAGACAGTATTCTACGAAACCGGCGTGCGTATAAAAGAGAGTGTGGATTGCATAAAACATATATCAGTTTTGTAAGTGAACAGATATTTGTCATCCCGTGCTATTTCCCTACTCCTTAGGTCGCTATATAATAATAATAATTCTTTGCATTCGTAAACGAGGCGATAATAAATAATATATCGTATCGCCGTTACCCTTATCTCCGCTTCCTCGTTACGGCCGTGCAATACGTCCAATGTGTTCCTATATCGTTATTGCGAAATCTTGCAAAACGTTAATTCCGCGTGGGTGCGCCGCTCGGTAGATTAACGTCGCAAGGTTGGATCGTTACGTAACATTACATTACCGGCGTCATCATGTTTACACTTTTCGTTACTACCTTGAATTGTTATCTACGTTAGCCCTACTGACCTTCCTGGATTGCACGGACGACAAGGATGGCGACTCACGAAAATTCGGATAGGGCGATATATTATATAGACATGTTTTGGAAACAAGTAGTTTCTTTTCCTTTTTCACTTGTTCTAGTTACTAGTTTTCCTTTACAACTAGTTTCTTTTCCTTTTTTTATGTTACATATTTTTTAGATAATAAAAAACGTTCCTTACATACCTACATTTATACGGGTATGATTATTTTCTCAACAATTAGCAAATGCAAATGGAGAAATACCATTGGCTATGGTCCAGACAAATTCTTTGATCTATTTTTATCAAAGTCGTCAAAAGTACTCGTCTAACAACTGGAAAAAGAAGCTTATAAAAAACATACCATGGTATAAATCGTTTTAGTGTATTGTCCGTCCAATATTTGCATGTAATCCATGTTGTGTCTTGTTGAAGAAAAATATTAAAATTATACGATACGTAGTTTATCTTTTCAATGGTTATAGCCGTCGTTGTTATGGTAACGATTACACGAAACTATTCATATATTCAGATGAGGGACAACTCGTTCTGTTTAAAAAATCGTAGTAGAATAAAAACGACAATCAACTATGACGATTATTCAATAGTTATATTTTTTTTAGTACGACTAGCATATTTAAGTTCAATATTTCGTTACCTACTATTACTATGTATGTACCCCGCATAGGTACATAATAACGAAATTGAATGAATAATAATAATGAACACTATACGACAGAGTATAATATTATTGCACAAACTTGGTCATTACAATACTAATAATTGTTGTTGTTGTTTCAGTAATTGTTAACTTGGAGCATGGCAGTGTTTTGCTTATGAATCCACCTACTAATGAAGTGTGGTATCATAGTTTGCCTACACGTAAAAAGCTATTCGGCGCAAGAATTAATCTTACTTTCCGAAAAATGCGCATCAAACCAGTAAAGTAAATTCTGTATAAACAAAATTATTTTCATTTACCTTTACTCCTTTATTCATTAAATCGAATTGATATAAAGAATAAGTGTATGTCATGGTTTTAAATATGTCCACATTAGCATTTGTTGCATTAAATTGACTTTTTCATAAATTTTCGAACTGATTATGTATTTCATTGTGTTATATGTTAATAAATTGTTATACTTTATTATTACTATTTTTATTATTGCTGGCTGTGTAGTTTATAATCCTTTTTAAAAATATGCAAATATTTGTCGTAGCAATTGAAGTATGATGTCAAAACTTGAACTTTTGAGCTGTCATATTGTAATGCGAAATGTTTATATAGTGGCCTTTCTTATTTTGTTTTGTGGTTTTCACACTTTGGTAGTAGATTAACATATGAATTGGTGTAAATAATTTTATTGTTTCTTTGTATAAGGTGCTGAAAGGTGAGTATCGACGTCATTTTGTGTTTTTATAGTACAAATATTTTACATGCATTTATATGGTTTTGTGAAGTTATCGTAGATGTTCTCAAGTATGATTGTGATAAGCGTAGCCTATATAACGCCGTGGGCCGTACAACGGCCGCCGTTTTTTGAGTGCAACGAGCTAAAATCTTTATTACGAGCCCGTTATCGTTACCAACACTGTCGAACTATGTGCAAATATTCACACGAGTTTTTTTACTGGCGATTATCAGTTTAGACTGTGGAGCCTTAAAATTCACTTTTTACTTAAATAATAATTAAGTAATTATTGAGGGTATTTGATTTAATAAGAATAATAAGATTTGATTTAATAAGAATAATTTTTAAAATCTTATTCTTAGTCATA
>DWDU01004034.1:0-11108 GCA_018245575.1 Jemadia suekentonmiller
CTAGGCTATCACGATAAGTGTTGAAAAAAGAAGGCTATATTACTTGGTATCCTCAAACTGTCTGCATTGCTGTTTTTAATATAAAATGTATCTCTGCTATGTACAATTTTGTAAGGACACAAACGTATTGATTACGCTTTTATAACAATGTAATGTCACATCGTGCGTAATAAATTGAAAGTGATGGTTATGACGTATTTCACTGATGATTAATTGGTATCTATCGTTAATAAATAATCAGTTGCATCGAGAAGGCCGATGCCCAGTAATTGGCTATCAATGACTTCACTTTGAACTGTGGACTCCACTTTGAGGCAAGTGGATAGCATCGAAGCTGCGGATTTGATATGATTATGTGTATATAAGTATATTTTTGTTTATCGCCTCTTTGCTTCAATAACGTAATATTTTCTTAACAATTTCTTAATAATTTGTCACGTTATTGACGCAAAGAGGCGATGTATCACGGTACATACAATACGGTATAGACAGAAATAACCGCCAAATATCTACTCTTGCAGACCTGACTTGCTTTTCGTATGTAATTATTCTCGTTATTTGCAATACTGTCTGCGTTACCAAGTATCAAACGTAACCTCACGTCTATAAGCCCCGAAAAGGTAGGCAGAGGAGTGTAGTACAGTCCCACGATTCACCAGTTACGTTTACATCCCATTATGAAGTATCATTTTGTACGAAAACGAGTCCCATTATGAAATATCGTTTTGTAGGAAAACGAGTCCCATTATGGAGTATCATTTTGTACGAAAACGAGTCCCATTATAAAGTATCATTTTGTACGAAAACGAGTCCCATTATAAAGTATCATTTTGTACGAAAACGAGTCCCATTATGAAGTATCGTTTTGTACGAAATCGTTCTTTGTTTATTTTCAAGGGATTCACGATATCAACGCTCTCAACCTGCTGGTCCACGGCGGCAACTCGGCGGTGATGCTGTGCGAGCTGGCGGTCACCGCGCACCCGGTTCGCGCCGCCCACGCGCTGTTCGCGGCCAGCGCGGGCCTGGCGTACGGCGTCTTCAGCGCCTTCTACTGGGCCGTCGGTGGCACTGACAGGCTCGGTTTATCAGCTATATACCCAGCACTGGACTGGAATAAACCTGGTGGGTACATCATATGGTATATTGATAAAGTATATATTGCCTTTTGGTACGGTTTTGGAACGGAACTGTCGTATTTAAAAGCGGTCTATTGACGTATTTCTTAGTATAGGATATATTATAATGAAAATTTAAATATTGTAGAAGATTCTAATCAATACGTAATTGAAAATGATTTAACAGTATGAAACAAATTTCATGTGTGATATAAAAGAAATCAACGGATGCGAGCATCCCTAGAAGGCCTGTTTAAGCAGTTTTAATCAACAATGCGTCATTGTAAAACAAACATAATTTATCCAATTTTGTTATGAAATTAAATTATCATTTCGGTCGTGCATGGAGGATATAGTCACAATATTATTGTAAATTATGATGACGGGAACATAAGTAAGCAAATACGACATTAGGGTGTCTGCACAGACGTGGTTTCCCGCTAATTCGTTAGTCAGCTTTGGGGCTCGCGTAACACTGCGTCCATACAAAGAACTGCTTTGTTTATTTTGTAGTACCTACTTTGTTACACCTGATACTTTATCGAAGTTAGTCATATGATAACGTTCTTTCTAAGAAGTTGTCTACAATAAAAACACTACAATATTTCGATGTATGTGTATTCAAACAAGGAAGCAGTGGTCTCCGTTTTGTAATTTATTCATTACGTGGTATAATATGATACGCGGTCGATTCGATTTCATAGCGATCTCGCCTCCATTCAGGCGGTATCTACGTCTTGAATTATGATGCGTTGCGTTTTATTCGATCTAAAAGATTACTAGAAACTTATAGGCCGTATGACAAGTGTTCTGGAACCTATGATTGAGACTAAGAAATATTTCAGTGGCGAGTAATACGGAAAACGTGAATGATTGTCAGTCAAACGTTAGTAGCATGGATCTTGCTTTACAACATCAGCCTAAGTCTCATGTCAGTAGCTATGTTATGTGACATAGTAACTAAGTGCATTACAATCCATAAATATATTCTGTATTAGTCATTAATTCTTGTTATATGGTAACGTTATTAACCATTTATCGTCCTACTGTTGGATACGTCTTTCCTCTTAATATAAGATGTGTTAATATCATAATCTGCAGCCCTACAAGTACGAGTAACCTAGGCATGAAGTGTTAGAGTACTATGGAAAACTGATAGGTGTTTTAGCGTAAATGCAGTGCAGGTGTTAATGATTGCAGCGTCGGCGTTCGGTTTCGTGGCTCTGTGCGCTGTGGTGATGATGTTCGCGCACGGCGCGGCGGCGGGCATGGCGGGCGCGCGCGCGCGGGCCGCGGCGCGCCTGCGCCCCGCGCGCGCGCAGCTCGACAAGCTCACCTTGCCCACGCACTGAGTGACAGACACCTACCAACATAGTATTACAGCCCTTCGCACTGAGGCGTTGATATGAAACTTATATATCCATCACTCTACCATATTGAGCCACGTAAATGTACATAGTATGTGATCGTACTCAAATTGATTTGAGTTGATTGATTTGCATAACGGAAACTTGATGTTCTAAAACAATGACCGGAAAGAAACATGGTAATCCTTTAATAGTATCATTCAAGTCTGGTATGTAATTCAACTGCAATATCACTAAACAGTCTGTTAGACGATCTGCCAGTTTTAATAATGATGACTGAAGTATGAATGGGTGATTGATTATTCGAGTCGTCAATAGGTTTCGTTTTAACGCAGCAATATGAAAAGGGCCTAATGATATCATGTGCTGTGATCTTAGTATTGAAAGCAATATGCAGTGCACAATTCCACATAATCGCAATTATCTTTGGTCAATCGCCATAAACCGCAGCGGTGCCTAGCTTAAAAGATGCAGTAGCACGCCCATGGAGTTTCTTTCGCCGCTTCTTCTCCATAGCGAGGCCTTCTCCGAAGCGGTGGTAGCTTCATTTTGACGTACAAAAAGTGTTCCAATGAACATATTTTGAATAAATGATATTTGAATTTGTATTTGAATTTGAATTTGAATTTGATGCTTTTCGATACTGACTCATCCTCAATTTTACCTCCTCTGTGATTGCAGAAAATAATATTTTTGCATAATTCATATGTATTACATTATTTACATATAATAGAAAGATATATTAAAGATATATTATATTTATAAATAAATAACGATAGAGTCGTTGTAAATACTCCGTGGCAGTCACGTTTTAATTGTTGGCAAATCATCAAGATGGATTCAATGAATGTTAAAAGTGTAATTATGCATGTTCTAGGAGAGATTACATCTACAGGTTTCGCTCACGCAATCAACGTAACGTTGATTTATCGTAATGACTAGTTTTAGTCAGCTTTAATGATAATGTCGTATTGCATTTTTTTATTAAATATTTTCGAAATAGTGGATCATTTGCATGTAGTTATTCACTCCGGTAGGTTTTTATTTTATTTTAAAGTGAAGATAACAATAATTACTTTTATAAAATATTCATTTTATTTATTGTAGTATTTACTAAGTAACGTACCTCGCTGTAAGTACCGATGTACTATTTTTACGTACGTAAGTATATACGTCTTATTCTATAATGAAGTATGAACAATTATTGTTTGCTGCATCATTGTCGGCTCAAATAAGCAATTGGAAAACTTAAAATACTAAACTGCAGTTTAAATATGAAAAATCAAGAATAGACACCGAGATGGACGTATTGGATTCTATCGATAAATTATGCGTACATTCATCGATTGGTGTAAATAAACACACCTTTAAGAATAACGACTAAGCTGCTGATTCTGAAATGTTCAGCCGCGGGGTCATTATCACGGTAGCATTTGAATAATTTCAAGGTGACAGACACAACTTATTGTCGAGATGTTCGTCTGACTGTTGCCAAGTACTCAGCCGAGTTGCGTACCGACCGGGGAACACGTCGATAGGGTCGAGTGCGGCGGCCAGGGCCCGCCAGCGCAGCGGCGGCGGCTCCCGCTCGTCCGGGTGCGCCGCGGCGGCCGCCAGCTCGGGGCTCACGCGGTGGCTCAGCAGCGCAGGCGGCAGCACCACCAGGTGCCGCCCCGCCAGCGACTCGTTGTACCGCGACAGGATCGCGGACCAGTGGTGCGGCGACAATCTGCAATTAATAAGAAACACAAGTGCACATCAGCAGGGGCGTGTGAATGTCGACGGGCGTGACGCCAAGGCTCAATTGGCACGATGGAATTGGTCAGATACCGACCGATGCTAGAGTTTCCAGTGTCCGGAAGCAATATGTGCGTATAGAGGTAGTGATGAATGTAGAAAAACGCGACTCTTGCTGCTCGATGCTCTTTGACTACCTCGTAAAAACATAAACAGTTGAATGGTGACTTAACATGAAGAATACATAATCAAGACGTTTTACCTACAACATAATTAGCTGGGAACATATACAGATCATTTATTTTGTAGCCAGCTTAAATAGATCAGCGGTCCCGGGAAGGACGACGGTATGTGTGGCCGCGTACTGTCGTGAAAACAGGACGGCGTGGTGTAAGGCAACGGTGCCTCGGCCAGAAGGAGAGCCCGTAGGGGGTCGCGCTAGGAGGACAACGGTGCGTTCTGTAGGCGATCCCGGAGTCCTCCTATTAGCGCCGAGGAAGGCCCCCGAGGGGGTTTTAGTGCGGTAAAAGTCCTACATAACTCGGTATCTTTTCCAGGGTACCGGGTACCTTTTGAAGGTTTCCCCCCGTAACCAAAAAAAAGGACTCATACCAGGCCTCACGCGTTCAAAACACACATCTACTTTTCAAAAGTCCTATTAATCAATCAAATTCTACATGCACGTGTTATATACTTTAATACGCAAAACTAATTGAATTTAATTAGCAGTTATATTTTCATTGAATATTTCATTGAATTTTTTATTGGATCCGCATTCAATGGTTTACTAAAAGCTAATAGAGTGAACGAAAGTACCTACATAGCAATATATGATAATATTACGAAAATTAATGTAAGCGTGGTTTCTTAATGCGTAATTAATATCAGTGAACATGTTCTATTTCGCACTCGGAAATAAATGTTTCCTTACTTTAAGTGAACTGCGTTATTTTACACGATAGAGACCAATGTATTATTAAAGGGATAGTAAATACGATTTCTATTTGCCACTGACGTACAACAAAACACGTATAGGAGAGCCAGTAAAAAAAAACGTAATATAGGAGAGCCAGTACTGTTGATATTTAAAAATTATATCTCAAAAGAATTTTCTAGAAAACGTCGACTCGACCGTAGCCGGCCGCCGATGCAACTGAATCGAATCTGACGTACGTGACGCGAGAACACCAGAAACAACGAGAACGCTAAATTCTCACCATACATGCGACAACCTAATTGCACCGTTGCTTAGGTCTTGACTGATCACAACTGATCTCACGTAGTTCCCGCTGGATGGTTTTAATGGATCTTCCGAGTGTTGCACGGTCTGGCCTCCTTGCTCCTCGCACGTTTCTGAATGTTATTGCCTTTCCCCACATATATTAAATACAACAGTCTAACGTCACGACTATCACAAAAACAGAAATAAAAATGCAGAATTATTTTTGTACCTTATACGAACAAAACTTCAATCAGCTCCAATTTCGATACCACATGGCGCGTTCGATTAAGTTAACTGCCTTCTAAATGGTGGTAATTGCGACTCATGGTCGATTCTGAACAATTTCAATTAAGATATAGGTACATACATCCCACCCTTCTTTGATATACGCACGTTTAGTTTTCAACACGGCTTGTCTGGTAACTTAATCGCTGGCTATAAATTACTGGCTGGTTAAATGTAATAATAAAAATAATAATGTTCATGAACGAAAACTAATAGAGCTCGTGTAAAATAATCGTCGACACTACATCTCATATCTCATTTTATCACTTCAATAATTATTTTTTGTTCACAGTATTAGTAGAATTTGAATAGACAAGGTGGCGTTATCGGTGAGCGCCGGCCGGTGCTAATTGGAATCGAAAAGATGCATACGTAGATAATAGATAGACACTACGCCCGTGTGTATGACTCATTCGAGACACAATTAAAACCAGTACTCCTATTAGACGGCATGATCCATAACTACAGCTGCCCAATAACGAGCGGAAAACTCGTGGGCACAACAAAAGTGTCTGCATACATTAAACAAGTAGGCATCCTTGACATCTAGAACTAATTGAATATCTATTAAAGCTCTATATACAAGAGCGATATTATATCGTGACACTACTTTGGGTGACTACTAAAAAATCCTTTGGGAGTCTTTGATGCCAATAGTGGAATTAGTACAACAGCATCATTGATCATAATTATGAAATTATGATCCGTTTTATCGTTTCACTGTTATACACTGGTCTTCTCTCAGAATAATACGCATAGGCATAGTATGCAACGTGAATTGTTTAAATGCATTAACGTAACATCACGCCTGTAATCCACGACGAGCTAGGCAGAAGAATGCAGAACAGTCCCACGTTTCAATAGTTACGTTTACGTCCTCCTGTGGAACAGGTGGTGAGCCTATTGCCATACACCGAGCACACTTTTAGTCTCCGAGTCACTGTTAAAAAGTCTAAATTAGAAAAATCTGAATGCCCGGCCCGGAATTCGGACCCAGGACCTACCAATCGGCAGTCGCCCTTGCAACCAACACGACCAACGAGGTACCTAGTCGAGACAGTTTAAACGAGAGTTTAAAAATATCATTTTTCCTCATATTGTTTTATTGTTTTATTCATTTCAATAATGGCTCTCATACCGGCGTGGACGATATTTAAATATTTTGAACACTACAAAAACACCATTTGAATAAGTTAAGAGTCGATAAGAATGTTCAAGAAAATTCCGTCACTAATAATATTGATTACAGACAGCACAAACGATGTTAACTAACCTTGACCATGGCCGGGCGTGTGGGGAGTGTTTCAAAAATATGGTATGATTGGCATCCACTGCAGCGTTCTCTGTTTCCGGCGTGTCAATTATAGGAGAGAATACAAGAGGCTGCCGGCCACTACTGTTGTACATCATATTATTATACACAGATTGCTTCGGTTGTGATTTTTCATAATTTCTCATCGCGTTCTCGTTACTCGTGTCATTTTTCTCGATATTATTTATAAAATAGTCCACTATGCCAGAGTTGTACACTATCATCGATATCCACACTAGCATCCATACCATGAAGGCCCGCTGGAAAAAACGCGTCCGCGCCCACATATTCACCAAGCGAATCCGCTTCGGCACTTTGTCTTGACTTCCCGGACTCGAACTCCTCTTGGCGACCACGTCGGTGGGACTGCTCTGTGCCAATCCATTCAATCTCGGATGCGACTTAGATTTCGTCATCCTCCGGGGCGATAGAGTGTTCTCCTCTATATATCCTCTATTGTAGCGCCAGTTCAACGCACTGTTTGCCGTAAAATATTCTTTCAGATGTAACTTGTCGTATTTCTCAGGAAAGTATTCCATACGACGCACGTCAATGCCCAGTATTGTGGCGAAGAGTACCATCTGAACGAAGTAATCCGAAATGAGACTGACAATCATAAATATGGAGAACTCCTGGATGAACGGTACGAAGGTGAAGAAGCTGACTGTGAATATCGTGATTTCTGTGAGCAAATTTTTAGTTATCGACCAACCCTCCTTGCTCAGCCCTTGAGCGAGGCGAATTTTCACATCGAGCCTCGAGTCGGTAGAGGTGACACTTTTAGTGAGTACAAGAACGTTTTCCAACCCCACTATAATTACTAAGTATGGGAAAATTTCCTTTCCTTGTAGGCTTAGGGAAAATCCAAAATAGAAGCATATACCCATGGACATGGATAAGCTCCCAGCTATTGTCATCACTGCACACGCAGCCAGGCCAAGTTTTGATTTTATGAATTCGATCTTCCTGACGGAGAAATACACGTAAACGAAGAGTCCCACGAATGTGATTGTGAGTGGCACCAGCTCGTGATAGTTAAATTGACCCGGGTAATACACTACGATGCCCTCGGCGGTGTGCGACTGCAGCGATTCTTGGTGTAACGGATACATCTCCTTCAGTTTTTGTGTGAGAGAATTAATAAATCTGAAAAAAAAAGTAGATGCAAGTGAAATGTATTAAAAAAGGATGAAATTGAACATTTGGGACAGATAATTGTGTCGTAGTATATGTATGAAATACATCAGCAAAAACAACAATATATTAAGGATAATGGGACTGTTAGTATAACAGTGAACAAATTATTAACTTTCGTTGGTCGCGTTGCTTTCAAGGACAACGGTCTATCGGAAGGTTCTAGCTTAAAATCCCAGGTCGGGCTCTTTTTCTAATTTAGGTTTTCTAGTAGTAGCTCGATCAAAAATGGTGTCCAATAAGCTCACCTCCTATTCCATAGTGGGACGTAAACGCAACTGATGAAACGTGAGGGTGTACTACATTCCTCTGCCTAGCTCTTCGGGGTATACAGGCATGATGTTACGTAAATTATTAATTCACCCTAAATGTTAATACAAAATTAGAGCAATCGTATCTAAAGGGCCGCAACCGATTGACCTTTGGAATTTGTTTTAGATAAACAGTCCATAATGTTTACACTAATAGTTCTACTATCAAGTGGACATGTGTGATAGCACCTTTACAAAATTCTTATTTATTGTGAGCGTAGACATCGCGACAGTGACCTCTATTTAATATGATTGACTTGACATGGCATTACGAGACTCAGTGTTACAGTACCTTTGGTCAGCGTGTTGATAGAATATCGTCACGGCATACTGTAGGATGCGAGGGCGAGCGCGCAAAGGATACCTCTTGATACCGGTGTCCCGGAGATGCATTCCGAACGCCATCTCAGCGATCGAAGATTTCCCTTTTTGTACGCTCTGAACAGAAAAACATTTTTTTTTTCATGTTTATCAACTGTCAATTTAAGAGCATACAATAAAAGGCATTTTTTTATGCAGGAGACTTTATGAATTTTGTTGTAAGGGACAATTGTAGGGACGTCTGATAATGTTTTGGTATCATGCTTGATACCGGAAATCATATGATCGAGCATCTTACTTCGCACTACGCTACGCTAATACTTTGGTTCATTTTTAGAAGTCCTTCGTCATCCCTTTGCTAAATGGGTATATTACTCGTACGTACTAGTATGTCGATATACATTTACATCTATGCGAACACAATACGATGACTATACTGTGTCAAAGTGATCAAATTATATGTTACTCGTAAGATTTCGACACTAATTTAGTTTAAAGTATGTTACGATTCCATAAATATTCATTCGTTTGAGTTGTGAATGAGAATTATATCACATTATTGTATATAGATAGTGTAATAATAATAATAAATATCTTGGGACATCTCCACACACGGCCATCTGATCCCAAACTATGCGTCAATAGAGCTTGTGTTATGGTAACCAGACGGCTGATAACCTACATATATACATATAAATATATACTTACATAGGTATTTTTATTACACCCAGACACAGAACAAATACTTGCGCTCATCACACAAGTATTTATTCTGAGTGTGAATCGAACCCACGACCCCCGGCGCAACAGTCAGGTTCACTAACCATTGCACCAACGGGCCAGTCTACATAATAAAATGATCAACACTCCAGGTCTCTTACGAGGTAGGTATGGTGAGAGCACGAAATGCCAAATAACTCTACTATACTTAATGCCCTGAAGTACTTATTTTACATTTAACATTTATAATACGTCATGATATTATTTCATATTTATTATTCTAAAATTGACCTGCGCTCCTGACGGCAATACATCGTTATTCACGCCGTATGAATGTTTCGTTAGTTAATTAAAGCAAATTTATAATTTAATACAACTCATGGGAAATACGAGAGACTAATAAAAAATAAAACTAACTAAAGATGGAAATAAACATTTTTTTATTGCTAACTACAATATTACTACATAAAGTTTTGAAAAAGTTATTGCATTATTAAGTTAGTTTTGAAAAAGTTATTGCATTATTAAGTTAGTTTTGAAAAAGTTATTGCATTGACTGCCCCGTTGGTCGTGTTGGTTGCAACCGCGACTCCCGATCAAAAGGTCCTGGGTTCGACTTCCGGATGGGGCGGTATAGAATTTTTCTAATTTAGATTTTTTAATAGTGGCTCGGAGTCTGGATTTGTGGCCGGTGCATGGCAATAGGCTCACCACCTATTCCATAGTGGGACGTTAACCTAACTGGTGAAATGTGCGAGTGTACTACACTCCTCTGCCTACCTCTTCGGAGATAATAGGCGTGATTTTACGTATTGCATTATAATAATCTGAATAAATGTCATAACAAATAATTAGAGATAGCACATGTTACGTTAGAAATACAGAACTTGTAATGTTTTGGTAGTTATCAAAGAGTATTTTCTAAACGGTGAATAAAATATAAGTAAAATTAACTGTTCGTCTTGACTGATTCGACTGTCATGTTAGTCAAGTGGTTGCAAGCGCGACAGTTGATCGAAAGGGTCTGGGTTCGATCCCGGGTCGAGCAAAGTATATTTGGGTTTATCTAACTTGAAATTCCTAGTAGTAACACGGAGTCTAGATTCGTCCCGGATGTAATGGTAATAGACTCACCCTCTATTTCACAGTGGGACGTAAACGTAACTGGTGCAACGTGGAAGTGTACCTACTGCACTCCTCTGCCTAACTCTTCGAGGACTACAGACGTAATGTTATGTTATGTAGTTTTAAATAGATTTGTTCTAAATACATGACGTCATGCTGTCTATTATGAACGAAACGTAATATTTGTACCTATTTAACGAGTACAATAATTGTCGCACTACGCTATATCCGTTCTATCTATGAATGCATTCATCTCCATACGGGTATATTCAAGTTCTAAACACTAAAAGTATTTAATAATATTATATAATAATTTAGGAATGTACTGCCTCGTTGGTCGTGTTGGTTGCAAGTGCGACTGCCGATCGGGAGGTCCTGGGTTCGATTCCCGGGTCG
>DWDU01004035.1:0-11107 GCA_018245575.1 Jemadia suekentonmiller
TTTGGCACTCTGTGCTCTCTGCCTACCCCGCGAGGGACCTGGCGTGATATATGTATGTATATATTTCTTCTGTTTCGGTATATAGGCATTGGTTGTCAGTCTACGCATATATTAAAGGCTATCACTCTCCTAGACTTGTCGGAACTAGGACCCACCTAGGAGGCAGCCACAAGTTTATACGCAGCTTCGGTTAGAATGGTTAATATTAGTATTATATTTAAACTCCTTTTACCATTGTAATATAGCTGATAAATTAATTAAGAACTAATATCGAATGAATTAACAATCACTAACTGATGTTACGTTGCTTTCAAAGATTTATTTAATATACATTGTCGATGACATCGAAAATGTAAAATTATTATTTAAAGTGTAAGAGTGACAGACACGTTATTGTTAAGAATCCTTTAAAAAGTACTTAATTTTTTATATTCATTCCTTTACATTATATCAATTTTAAATTTACGCGCCACCGGTAATAATAAGTGTGTTGAGGGTGGCGGTAAATGTATTAAATGTTTAATTTTTTTTATAACAACTGTCATTCGTTTCTGTTCAACCATCTTCTTAATATCGACTATTCCACCATCGCCTATAATTACAGTCCTTTCATTTTAATTCCGCAAACCACGCAGCTGTAGTGTACGGAAACTTCACAGTTATATAAAATTTATACACAGATTATGATATATGAATTGTGAAATAGAGTACGAGGAAAAGTATATTTATCTATTGATAATATAACCACAGAAAATACTAAAATTTGGTTTAACCTATGACTAACAGATAAAAATAGGACTTTATGAACTGATAACGTTATGAGGTGTAAAAAAATGTAAATTTGTCAGTTTCAAAATTTCTTCTAAACTAACGTACACTTTATTACTAGACATCTGGAATTCATTTGAGGCGTACAGAAAATTTACAGGATTTAATAAATATCAAGGCTATACTATTTAAAACGAACCAAAATCTGATAAGCAATGATCTAAAATCGTTACGCAATAAATAGACCTATTATCGTACTAGATTTATGATTAAATACATATATGAACGGTAGTTAGAAGTTGTTAACTGAGGGGCGATATGTAAGCACTATTAAATCAGTATAAAGTGACTACATCACATTTAAAAAAATTCAACAAGAGATAATAAGAATTTTAAATTTGTGTGGAATATGATCATCTTTATCTTCAGCCTTTTGCTATCCTCAGTTGGAAATAGGCACTACCTGAGGGGTCACGCTAACAATCCATGCAGGCTTGGAATCGTATGTACCGCATGGTAGGTATATAATTATAATTACGAAACGTGACGCGAAGCCTCAGTGCCTAGCAGCTAGAGTAAGGGAACTATGAACTGCCTAATGAAAGCCAGTGCTTTGTCTGTCTAATGAGTACTTATTATTTCAAGACGGCTTCTAGACATACCAAGTTGCTACAAATAAAAAGCAAAAATGCATAAAAAGTGTTCCATCTCCAGAAGCTTCCATTTTACATTTAAAATGAACTCACAATAAAGCTTTGTACAAAACTTGAAAGTTTATTTCGTTCGTATTTACTATTGGCGAACTGGCATCAAATGTAATAAAAACGTTATAAAAACAGTAGTACGTTATTGGTTTGTGACGGGTTAGACGGAAAGAGCCTCGGGCGGCGCTCTGGGTACGACAGCCGCGGGCGACTGCTCCTACGCTCTCATGCTCCATTCGAAAGGCAATTTTAGGTACACACAGTGGTAAACATGGTTAACTTCTAACCATTTCTTCTGTGGTCAGTGATTTAGATCTTACTGTTATACAACATTTCGTTTTCCACGCCAATTATTATTAAAATTTCAGTTAGTTCCTTTTCATATTTACTTATCTGTTATTTTCATACATGTCACGAACTAACGATTATAAAATATATGTACGTCAACTAGAAGTGGTTTGGGCGTGCCCAGTTTGTGAAACTGACAGTTACCATGTAGGTATTGTTTAAAACAAAGGAAAATATGATAGTACATAGTATTTAGTTTTACTTAACTTGGATTGGAATTGGAACTAACTTGGATTTAAAATGCAGCGCGACTGATTTTCTGACAGTTATCAGTTCCAACTAAAGTCTGAAAAATGTATGTGTGAAATTGATCCTTATAAGTTGTTCTTTAATATGCTCGCGACCGCTATTTTCGCGTTTAGGAATTTACCCGTTACAAACATCAGACAATATTCTCACAAGTAGATACATACATATTATATTCGTGTGCAAAACGATTGCAAGCTCTTTATATTAAAATAATAATAACTTTTTATATTTAATCTCCAAGAATGTCAGATGGACATTTTCTATATCAAAGACGTAACCATGCAACTTACTGTCTAATAGCGATGTGATAATAAAAAAATCTAAGCACGAAATATCATCAGCTGTATATAGAACTACCAGAAAATTGTTCCAGTACACGTCGTCCAACTGATTTGTGTTTAGCGCTATGTACAATGTACATGTATTTAATGTATATGTATTTTACGTAGTGACGTCGTTAAGTCAGAAAAGAAATATTTTCAAATTATTCAACTACGTGTGAGGTAATGGATATTTCCGTGGGTGTTATATTTACAAATACACACGACGTTGGCAATTTGGAGCTTTTCTATTTATTTTTGCATTTATAATAGTCGACCCGCTGAGTAATTTAATGTTAGATATCTCTAAATTTATATTATGTGGTCAGATCAGCTCAAAGCGAAAAATTGATTGTTTTTAGCCGCTACCGTTATTAGCTGTTAATCGGGCATTCTTCTTCTTTTAGCAGAGCTGTTAATTTTCACAGGTAATAGATTTTTAACTTGGAAACAGACTTATGGTTCAAATATTTTACTTTGATGGCAATATTCATAAAAATGACCTGGTAATTAATAACAATAGTTAGCATTCTTTTTAATCATATATTTTTACATTTTAGTCGTTGCTGCTCACCTCGTGGGTACAGATACAGGCTTACGCCGGACTTCAATTGCCTGGTACCGGAAGTGTTTTTACCGACCATTTATCTAGAGCAGAGAAAAACTGAGAATATTGCCAGTAAAATAATAGTTCCTTAATGATATTTCATTTGGACGCAATATTACTAAAAGTTGACCATTTACATAGCATCCAACAGACAGGTGCAAGTCTGTTGTGGAAGCTGAAAGTAAATTAATTCCTTTCACAATACTTTTGTTCTCGTTTGCCAGTATAAAACTGTAAGGAAATGTAATGTACTAATTTATGATTGATTGATTGAATAGAAATTCGTGAATGTTTGCTGATAAACATTTTACTGTTAGTCTACTTTTAAATCTGTTTGGTTGTGGAAAATTTATACGGTTGCTTTCCGCGCGAATACATTTCGTGACATGTGTAAATTATGTATTTAGTTGCTGGTTATAATTCGTAATTGGAATCGTTTATTTTATCGAATTAAACCTGTTCAAGAGTGGTTTGGTATATCTTTGCCGTATGATTTTCTTTTAAGTTTTCATTATTTCAACGAATTTCTTGATCCGCTCAACAATTATAAGCTGTCATGCAATTGTAAAATAGTTGAATTAATTCGAATATGTTATTGTGTTAATATTAGCTTAATCGTATGTTAATAGCCTAACTTATACGTTAATTACCAAGTTAGTAGTTCTAACCTACACTTTCCTTAGATACATAGCCGGTTTTGGTGCACATTTTGTGATTTTATTTAAATAGGTATAACTAGTATAATTTATATAGTTTGAAATATTATATGGACTTAAGTGCCTAAGGAGACCAAGACTCACCAATGTAGAACGGTGGACCAAATAAATTAGTTATTATCTGATGGGGAGTTAGAAGTCTCCGAAAAAGTCTCGGCATGATTGTCTGAAGTTCTCTTCATGTGGGAGAATAATGTGGGAGATAAATGTGGGAGAAGCATGGCAGGTCTGTAAGAATAGAGATATATGACTCTTTGTGCTCTCTGCCTACCCCTTAAGAGGCTTGGCGTGAATATATGTATGTTATTTATATGATTTATTCTAGATAACATGATGTCTGATTTTTTTATAATAGTGGCTCGGAGTCTGGAAATGTGCCCGGTGTATAGCAATGGTTTCAGCACCTAATCCATATTGGGACGTAAACGTAACTGGTGAAATGCGGGAGTGTAGGTACTACATTCCTCGGCCTACTTCTTCGGGGATTACAGGCGTGATGTCACTTTTAATATGATTTCTAGATGAACGTTTATTCTCTGTTCAATTTCTTTTAAAACCAGCATGTCGTACATGCGCGAGGAATATTCAACTAAAAGAGTGAAGGATACCACAGGAAAATATATGGAAGGAAATTACGTAAAATCAGATTTTTTTTGCGCCTGTTATTTGAATTTTTTTTTAGGAAAACATTACTTATTAGGAGTCAATAATTCCACTTAATCGCCTGCTATTTATCTAAGGAAAGTCTAAACGACATGTGATTTTAATGGACTTACCAAACAATGTCACTGCTTCTCTTCAATACCTACGAATATTCTTCAATTCTTACGAATATATATTGTTATAGATACAATGTTTACAACTAAAATAAAATAAATAGACAAAAGGAAGAAAAATATACCAAAAAAAAACCTTTTTAACTTATTATTTCTAAGAGTATTACAGTCGCCCTGTCTATAACAACTCTTAATTTTTCAAATTTAATTTTATCAGAAGGTATTTGCTTGGCTGTGCGAGGTGAGTTAGGCAATGGAAAGAAAATTTCAAACTAGCTCATGTCGCCACGCTTGTACGTATCTCATATATTTCTATAGATTTCATATATTTTACACAACGTCAGTCTATCACAAAGCGTCTACTATTGGAATCCAGCATTAATCCTTCCACGCTTTAACCGTGGCGCAGTGCAAAATAACTATTTGCAATCAATAACTGACTTTTTACCGACATGACCATTTTATGACCGATAAATAATACATACAGATTTGCGTCAGATTACAGTTGTACGCTCCAATAGAACAATATTTCAAATGTTTTAATTCAAAGTGAATGCATTAAATATCGTGTACACGTAGAAACTATCTGCAGATCTTTTCTTAAAATGTTCGACGCGAAACAAAATTTAACGCTAATGTTGATATAAACAACAGATAGAAACGTATAATTTTGTACACGGTATACCTACTGTTAAAATTGATTAAACTCCAATGAATAATCACAGCATAAATATGTAATAAATCATTGTTTTTTCAGCATTGCGATCGAGTATACATTTATAATTTTATACAATTACATGAATGTGGCATAAAGAAGTGGCCAAAATTTTCTATTGATTTCTACAGTATTCGTACCGTAATATGTGCACCAAAAATGTTGATATCTGATAATAATATTTGATATTTGACCTCATAATATGTAAACAGGAAAGTTGGGTCCTAATGTATGTGTATGTGTGCAAATAATTATTGTTTCATTTTGCCAACGTGAAAATCTAAAATTTTCACAAGTTAGGCAGTTCTTGCTTTCACCATATCTTTGTGTTTTCAGTTCATAGGAATCTATTGAGGCTATTGTTACAATATGTCTGTATGCCTCTAAGTGGGGGTGTGTGTATGTGAACCTTTCATAACTTGTGAACGAGACGACCAACCGGGACGTGACTGGCGCCGCACTGTGTGATTCTGTTACTTTTAAAAATCGTGTAAATATGATCCAATTCGGCTGGGTCGATGGTGAGAAATTTCAAAAATAAACAGCGAGATCGAGACAATCTGGATTCTAATCCCGGGTTGGGTACTACTGGACTTTTTAGTACAAATTTCTAGTATTTACTGAGTGTCTGAATTAATGCTTGGTGTATGACTATAGGTTCACCCCAATCAATGATGGATATAAACTGGGGATATGAAGGAAAGTTATTTGTCGTGATATTACATTGCAGGCGTGACGTTGCGATGATACGACGCCTAAAGAGGTTTTTTTTTTCATACTAAAATTCGTGGCTAATATACCTCTAATAGCGTTTACATCAACATTGAATTTGGATGTAACATTTGAAAGTCAAAATAATAGGCCAATAATAGAAATACCTAATGGGTTACCAGTCAGGTGTGTTTTAGAAGCAAATATTGCTATCACATAAGCTCTAGGCGTTTTAGCCGTAGACTTATTGATAAAAAATATATTTTAAGTGCTAGCAATTAAATAATAACTAGTCCTTCGACTGTCTTATAAGCATTTTAATTCTTTACCTTGCATTTGAACCAAGTCAGATTTCATTTGCCCTTAGTCCATGTTTTCCGGATCTGTAGTCCGTCAGTAGGTAGGTACTATATGACTATTTAAACCTTTTTAAATTAAAACGTAACATCACGCCTGTAATCCCCGAAGAGGCAGGCAGAGGAATGTATAAAACTCCTACGTTTCACCAGTTACGTATATGTCCCACTATTGAATAGGTGGTGAGCCTATTGCCATACACCGGGCACATATCCAGACTCAGAGCCACTACTAGAAAATTTAAATTGGAAAAATATTGTAGTCCCCGACCCAGGAATCAAACTCAGGACGTGCCGATCAGCAGTTTCACTTGCAACCAACACGACTAACGATATAACATCTTTAAATTAGCATTGTATAATATGTAAGATATATTGTTTGTTATCTTTCAAATAAATTAAATCAGTAGTATATACGGTACTCCTACAATGATGATATGGAAAATAATATATTTTAAATATTTTAAAATATAAAATCATATTCAAAGTTACATTTTCCTCTTCACACTTTCATCTTGTTCTTTTATCTAAAGCTTTTTATGGTTGCAATATAAATTTTGGCCACCTTCTTTATTTTTCATTCGCTGTGCTGCAAAAGAGCTAAGGCATGGAAAGAGGTTACTTTGTGTTTATTATATTCCCCTAAATATTATGTTTTCGTTACAGTAACTGATAATAGTAGTAATGTATTGAAAAGTTTTGTATATTTCCATAATATGATCTTAAAAATGGGAACACATTCTGATGTTGCGTAGATTTTGTTAGCTAATCGGTATTCTTAGCACAGGTAAATATGAAGATCGATCAGATGTGTTAACTTCTATGTA
This sequence comes from Jemadia suekentonmiller, assembly GCA_018245575.1. Classification (NCBI taxonomy): domain Eukaryota; kingdom Metazoa; phylum Arthropoda; class Insecta; order Lepidoptera; family Hesperiidae; genus Jemadia; species Jemadia suekentonmiller. The sequence continues at coordinate 7,098 of DWDU01004035.1, forward strand.
AGTAATCAGGAGAGCTACAATTTACGAGTATATTACATATCCAGTATGCCATATTACTTGTACGACTAAAACCCCAGTCATTCGGTCAAGAGCCCCGTGGTCAACAGTTGAATGATGAACGAGGTTGTAATGATGAACCCTTTTAGTTTTTCTCTATTGAACACTCCTATAGGAGTGAAAAATGTTACGGATATACGAGTAATTTACAACGCTGGCGATGCAAAAGTTGGAATTATAAAACGTATTCCCCCACATCGTGAAGAGCTAAAATGTATTAATTCTATTGCATTTTTTTCCTCTATCGTAGCTCACTTTATTTTTATATAAGCATAATATTTAAACTTCGAAACGCGCGAAGTAAGTATGTAGGGATGAGTGACTACTTTTGAACTCAGACCCTCGAAGTGGGAAGCGGTAACCTCGACGAGATTATGTAGATAAATTGGTGTGTAGGCTTATGATTTACTTGTCCATCGCACAAACAGATCGAGGTTACATTCTATTTCGAAAATATTATGCTTAGTCTATGACCGCCGCTGGCCATATTACTTGTACCTAACATTTATTTAAATGTCTAATTACATGCTACATGAAATTTTAGGTGGGTGAAGTTTACTGTTTTTCGAAGTGATTTATGTTTTGGTTTTTGTACAGTTGTAACCTCTTTCCAAAGACATAGTATTCATAAATGCCTAAAGCTAAATAAATATTATGGGTATGAATGCTTCAACTTACCAGGATCATAGCGTGGCTCAAAGTCCTTGCGGCTTCCCTGTGGTGGATTGCGCCAGAGACTCTTAGAGGGCCTAAAGTGCCAGGAACGTTTCTGGACTTCTCTATCAGTATCATGACGATTCTGACCATGAAATCTGAAACGAATAAAATTTTGAGTATACGGTGAGCACTTTGTATAGGCACAGTCGCAAGAATGCTTCGGAGCTACCGCGTGGCTGTATACTGAGTCGCCATCAAATATCATCATTATATATATGTCTACGCGACATGTATTACAATTGAATTACAATTAGAACTCGTGGTGCTGCGATAAATGCTTGCGATAAACGCGGACCTTGCTGGTTATTCAAATAGAAAGGCAATTTTTAATTTAGCTATTTTTTTTATTCATGACTTTTACAGTTCACGACAATTTCGTATAACACTTATGTTTTATAAATGTATTAACAATACAAATATAAAGGAAAAAATATAAAAATGCCTTGTATGTAAATGATGTAATATTGTACTTAAATATTAATATGAAACTATATTTTGTTTTCTTTCTTATTTATATTTTGTTACCCGCAATTACGTAGGTCTTTTGTATTTATAATTAATATCTAATTATTAATAATGTAAAGAATCTATAAGTTGATTACGTTATTAAGACACATTATCTTAACAAAGTAATCAACTGTAGGAATAAGGAGATCATTGCTACAATTATCATTCGTCAAATAAGGGGAGATTGAGAGGAAAAAGAGGTAGAGGGAAGATAGAGAGAAGGAGAGTGAGATGGAGAAAGAGAGGTTCGCTGTTACATGAATATACTTACAGCAGCTACACAGCATTGTAATTCCGATGGGAATGGTGAGAATGTATGAAGCCAGCGAGTATTCGATCATGCATCTGAAATAAAAGAAATATGATATAATACATGCGACAAACGAGTTATCGCAGTTGAAGCAGAAGAACCACAGTTAATCCACATTTTGCACCAATGATAACGTAAGTACTGTAATACAAGCGCGACTGAAATGTGGTAGCTTGGAAAAATTTAAATAATCGGAATACAATGTAACGCTATATTAACCTTTCAGTGTCCCCAAGCCATATACGGAGGCCGTGGTAAGCTAACGTGAAGACAACCGGAACACCGTATCCAATTATGCAGAAGATCCTCATAGAACACAATTGTTCTACAAACACCTAGAACAAGTAAGACATGTTTTAATGATATTGATCCGAATGTATATATGACAATAGCATGTACTTTCGTTCTTTTCGTGTTTGCGATTTGACAATACGAGTGTGAACCGTAAAAAGATTAGGGTGTTAATAAACAAATTTAAAAAAATACTCTCTCAGCGATTATTCGAGTTCCCTAAATCGTTGGAATTGTATTTTTTGAGTTAAACGTTGGCTCATGTAACGATATTTTTATTGCTAATGAAATAATTCAGTTTATGTAGTACTTGAATTATATCATGTAACTTATAATTTATATAAAGATATCGAGACAAGAGGCAGGTGTAGATAGAACGAGAGATTAATATTATGTGCTGTGTTTGGTGCCTGATAATGCCTTAGTGTTCATTTCGGTAAAAGTTATATTTTGCTTCTTAACAAGGCGTCCGTGGAGCGCGTACGATCACAGACGTAACGAATATCGGTGTATCCGATACTGGTTGGCAAGAAATATATGATAATATTATTGGTTCCACACGAATTCAACTCCGGGAGGATTTCGTGAGTTATGCCGTACACGTGATGTGAAATAAATGAACCGTAAAAAGCAAATTCAATACAACAGTTTTATTAGATAAATCAATGTCGCGACATTGTTGTGTGAATCAGGGCAGATTTCCTTCAGATACGAGTACGTATTTACAAAACAAGGAAAATTTCCTTTGAAAAGAAAACCCTGGTAAGGTTTATATATCAACACGTGATTTCATTAAATATATTGTTACCAAAAATAACGTTCGATTCGATTCGATTGAGAGTAAGGAATGAAATACTTAGGACCTGTTTCCTTTAGAAATGTAAATCTTGTAATATATAAGATATTTAATATGCGAATTACGCGTTTTCCATTATATTTCTATTGCGAACTAAAGCTTTTAAAGTAAAAATGCAGTGTTCGAGTAATGGGAGGTGTCTTAACCTCTATGTTTCTCTTTCTTTTTGTAGATTTATCATAATGTGTAGAGTTATAAAATTCAAGTTATTCAAATAAATTTTCCTACTCCGTAATGTGATTCTATAATTCTTGATTTTATTTCCGTTTATATATTCGTACGTTAAGTTTTAATCGTGTGTCTATCATATACCGTCACTTGTATGTCATTTAAAATATATTTATAGAAACTTACCATGGCAAGTGAGAGGTAGATGTGCAGTCCTTCATTGAACATCCACAGGTAGGAGCATATCATCAGATAAGTGTTTAATATTGTACTGATTTGACATAATTGCTGTAAAGAAAATGTGTTGTTAGTCTCCACGCTGTGTGATTTAACAATAATTTGTCATCAACGACAATAATAACTATTATTCAACCTTTCATCCCTTATTTCGCTGTTTAAACGTTGATAAAAAAAAAATAACTTTAATTTCACCAAGCGATGTGTCCTCGTCTAAGATCTGAACTAGTCACAGAGGAACAAACTATTTTCGACTATTTATGATTATTACTATTATTTCGACTATTTATGATTATTACTATTATTTCGACTATTTATGATTTATACTGAGTTGTGTATTTTTGATGTAAAATTTCTTTATAGTACGAGTTTTTAATATATTTAAATTGTAATTTGTAAACCTACTTTAACTAGCAACATAAGTTTGGCTTCGACTTAGTCCTTGGCGACATTGACTGACATTTATATTATCTCACTATTAATGTACACGACGAAGGCGTATAAAGTGTGTTAGAGAATATTATGATTTATTTCAGCTTAACTGTTATTAGTAAAATCCAATCAACTGACCCATAACTGTAAATATCAGCTTCAGCTCAATGATATGCATGGTGTTATTTAGTTAGTTGTACATGATGGGATATTTGGTAATTTCGCTACATATTTCGTCGTTACAAAGTGTTAACTTTTTTTAGTATATCTTATTATTTTTGCGTATAACGATTTCGACGTTGTGATTTATTGTGTATAGTGTGTAAGAAAGTTTATGGAAAGCCAGCTTAATAGTAATAAATTAATAAAATTATTTTAATAAAACATTCAGTGTTAGCTTTTATACTGCGAATGTGAAATGTAAGTCGATCGTCA
>DWDU01004036.1:0-11106 GCA_018245575.1 Jemadia suekentonmiller
GCCCGACCCGGGAATCGAACCCAGGACCTCCCGATCGGCAGTCGCACTTGCAACCAATACGACCAACGAGGCAGTTACTTATATCCGTATAAATAAATCGATAGGGAATTTATCGGTCGCTATGCAATGCCCCAATGAAAATTATAATGTTTACAAACGAAAACCTTTCGACCAATCTGCGAGGGATGTCTAACAGGGTATGTTGTCGTGTTGTCTGCGGTCGGAGTGACGTTGCGTGGCGCATCAGTATTCGGCGCGCGCGCATACTACGTGACCCGCCTCGCGGCCCCACTCGTGCTCGCCTCTTCAAGCCAAACTGCCTCGCATCCACTCAAAAACCACCTTGCGCTCGTTCGAAAAGACTCACCTCCGCCAACACTGCCACCACAATATCACTCTCAGTACAACGCCACAGACTGGACATTACGAAAACAACGCAGCAGCTTCTTCCTTTTTAGTCTTGCCGTTCATATAGCGTCCGCACTCCACTTTCTAAACGATAGCTTTTTATAACGATTCATTGCTGCTCACTTTGTATTATTGCATCGAAATGCAGTACGTCGCGGCCGTGGATGGAACTGGTAGACGTTTATTGCATAGTTGTCTGAGATCGATGCGCGTCTGAGATGCGTTCACGTTGACAGTCGTACGATGTTCACCGGCTAGATCTTTTGTCATTGATATGTATGTCTGCAAGTACGGGGATGTATTTTGCTCGGTTCAATTTTGTTTATTCAACTGGACCAGACTTGGGATATTTGTGCATAAAAAATTGGATATTTGTATATATTCTATACAAGTTGCAAATTCTTTTCGAATTAAATAATATTTTTTTAAAGATTCTCATTTTAGTTTATTTATTCTTTATTGTAGACCATTAATAGGCAATACAAAGAGCAAATTTAATGCCTATTGGCATTATCTTTTCGCAAATAATATGTGACACTTTATCTTCAAAGTATATCTTAAATGTCACTTAAATTAGTATGCTCGTGGACAACGACATGTTCGCATGTAACCTTTCTACCTTCGCTAAGCTCTATTACCAGTCAGCAAAGTTATTTACAGTGCATATATACATATTATCTGACACGGGCATAGATAAGAACGTAAGCACATCGTCGTCATATTGGTTTGTGATGCAAAAACGTCGACCGACGCGACGCGAGGGTTCGCTACAGTCGGCATCGAGAAGATGTTATAAAACGTAAGAGCGTAGTGGTCGAGTAATGCGCGTCATTGTTTATGCATGAGCATGCATTATTCATGAGTCCTCATGGCACCGAGCTCCTCTAATAGCTCGTGAAGCCCAGTAGTTGAACTTGGCAGGACGACAAAGTCGCAATTCCACTTGTCACAAGCTAGTCGAGACGTATTCATGACTTCTAAAACCTTTGCGTCTTATGCGATATACCTATATTTATGTATTCTTGTATTATTAGTATTGCGAACCTTTCATGAAACATTCTGCGTTCATACGAAGATGGACTTCATAATTTTTTCTGCCTCCTATTTGGTTTTACGCAGCGCAATTTCAAAATTAATAAACTATAAATCAGAATAAATTTTATCACACTTTATTTCACTAAAATTCTCAAAGACGTGAAATTCAATAACGCTTTTAGTGGTTAAATTTTTATTTTACAATCGTGAATTAAATCGTTGAATTAATTGAAGACGCTAAAATTTAAACGCATAAAAATGAATATTAAAAGAACGAGTCGTACTCATCAATAAAGCGAAATGAACTTGGATTAAAATATTTAAAGCTTACATTTGATATTTATTGTATCCGCACCGATTATTTGATATCGGTTGGCAGTAAATCGTAAGATTGCGTCAGATTTATATTACGCTATTATCGGCGGGTCTTTGGCCGATCGAGATTTTTTGCTTCGACGAAAAAGGAAACGAACTTTTACCATAAAGTATTACGTATATATAAAACACTTGGAGCTGAGATCAAGAAACACATCAATTTAATGATTTATTACTTGTACCGCGGTAGTATGCCACTGTGACTGACACAGTTAATTTTCCATATCTTTTCAACGTGCATCCGACACGGCACAGGATGCATATAATTGCGTTTTATTAATCGCGTTCTGGCCAGTTATTAATCAAGCTCAGCGGGTCCACACACGATACGAACTAGACGGAGCATGTCACGACGACGCGGGATTTATACCATCATCGACCTTAACGTCGTAATAATATGAGCCACGTTCCGCGCCGCCGCAATACGAACTAAGTTCACGAAGACAGGTGGAAGATTAGCTCGCTTGCATATCACTAAAAAACTGTAACGTTTATATTAATTTAGCAAGTGTTTCCTCAACGGGTATGAAAAAAGTGGCTATTTAGTGTGAATCGTGCTAACGAAACCCGACTGAAGAGTCAAACGCCGCCACAAGAATTTTAACGACAATAAAATTCCAATAACTGAAAAGAGTTTTAATTTTAGCACTCGTATTCTATTTTAAGCGAAGTTTTATAAGCGTTCGAACGTTTTAAGCAGAAAAGTGCTCAAGGGTAAAGTAAAGAGGACTAGATAGGATAACACCGAATGCTGCAGTCAAGAGTTTTATTATTGTTGCAACTAGCATCTTAAAATACCACAGTGCGTCTTTGCCCGGTCCGCATGTATTGCTGTCACAGCTTGTCTGGTCTTTTATTCATTTGTAGGCGGATGGGTTCTTGTTTTGTTGCGCTGCGGCAGGCTCGAGCGCTCCGCTTCGTATTTCTTAAAACGAATGACAATGCACTTCCAACAGTGTAATGACCGTAGATCCGCGCCCGCACTCGTAGGTACTTCAACCTCTCTTTCAGCCGTCTGCGGCTACTAATCTTTATAAAGAACTAGGCCAAATACCAAACACGACATTTGGGTAGCCGTCGTAAATTGTGTTGACGCCCGGACGGAAACTATGAATGATGAGAATTTTGGTGTTAAATTTAAACTTCATCGTTAAACGTCGAATCTTTTGAATTACAACATTATAATTATAATTCCAAATTTCAAGTATGTAATTAATTTCACCAGCTACTATTTAACAATGTCCTCATTTACATCAATTCGGATTATAAAGTGTAATTTTTCTTCGCGTAAAATCACATACCTACAATCAAACTATTACATAACTTAGCAGATATGATGATACATCATTCACCATCATTCTTCGGTCGATATAAAGTCGTTCATAAAAAGTTCTATCGTTTTGTTTCAATGCGCAGACTGCTTTGGGAACTTTATACGATTATGCAGTAACAAAGTCAGCGGTCAACCGCAAGACGATCTGCGCATTGAATTTAATTAGGCACGTAATATTGAACGATGCGGAGTTCCAACCGCAAGGATCGCTCCACGTTGGTGTGTGCATTCAATTATGGAAGAAATTCGAATTTATTTATACATTTCAACGCATTGACCGCATTAAATTTAAATAATTCCAAACATACAATATGTGGGTATACTTCATAGCACACACAAAACGACGTAGTACAAAATATTATTAACACAAAATGAATGCAAAGCACGGCCTTATCGCTATAGAGGCTTAAAACAAATATGTTTACTCCTAAAAATATGTTTCTCTAAAAGCTATTTACAATATTTTCTCACAATTAATTCTCATATCAAGCGTCGACGGGCCTTTCTTTGAATAATATTAATGATGATGCGTCTACGATTTCTTTTCGTGGAGTACAATGTGAGCGAACGCCTCTTACAACGCGAGGCTGTATGTGCCCATCAAATTGGTCCACATCGCGTGTAGCGCACGCACAGCGCGACATTATTAGGGGTCATATTCATTTTTGTTGGACAGAAACTATTCATTGCGCCCGTCCCTCCCACTCGGGGGCCATTACATCCATACGTCTGAGAGTAAATTGTGCCACAAATAAACGAAGGATATTTGGTCGCATCACTCGTAAATCTATTTCATTTATAGTTTCGAATAACGAAACATAAGAGGCAGGAAGATTAGAAGTTCAATCATAGGAGGGACATTATTTTTAAGGTTTTAGAGATTAATATGATTGCTGCCTACAGAGGTCTGTCTTCTCTTCTATGTCCACAATGATATCATATTTATGTATTATTCATTATTATCATTATTGGCCTGTTATAGTGTACTGCTGGACAAAGGCCTCCCTTGAGTGGTTATGACCATAATCCCCACGCTGGGCTTGCGGGTTCGGTTTTGTATTATTTCTAATATTCAATGACTATCATCTGAAACCTAAACTAAAACCGGATATCAAGTTCTCCTCGCAGTTTGGATCGAAGGAGAAAATGAAATTATTCTTCAATAAAAAATTTGTACCTATTTTATGTTAGCATCTAATATTTTTTTTTAGTTTCGTAAGTGAATAATCAATCAGGTGAAGTCGAATTCGTTAATTTATTGCAGAAAAACTGATAATTTTTGGAAGTATTGAATACACAATTAGGCACAAAGGTATAAACATAAAAAATATGACTGAATTAATTATAAATATTGATATCAGATAAGCTGTAGCTTAGACCATCCTGCCGTCGAAACTAGGGTTTTTAACAGAATCCAACCGAAAAGAAATTTTTGTCGGAGACTAATGATTTTCAATAATTTTTGAATACGAATGTGAAAATTCTTAAATAAGTCAATCCATAACGGGACGTAATACATATACAGATGTATAATAACACATTACGACTTCAAACCATATTTAAGAGACCTTTCTCCACTATAGTACTAATATAAATCATTATTTATTGTTTCAGCTCAAAGGATAACCACGATCCAATTGGATGGAGTGCAGTACTTCATATCAAGAATGAACCCGTACAGTCCAGAGCTCAACTATTTTCTAGCTTATCAGTACTGCAGGTAGGACCGTTTTCCAACGAACGCATTGAAATAAATCAATTTGAGCTCCACAGTGAGATATTATCGCATAGTTTACCTGAAGGTCGTATCATAATTCTCACGACGTGAATTTCTCTGAGGTAATAGTTATATCGTGACTCGTAATGCTTATCCGCGTTATCTGTACTCTTGTACTTGAGGTCTGGCCATAAGTGTGCACTGTCGGGTGTTAACAAGCGACTCTGGGCTCGGCACCGGACCAGGAAGTGTAGGAACATTTGCATTACCGTTAGCGATTCTGGGTACCTACATTCGAGGACAATGTCGGTGGACCGGTGGGCTTCTGTAAGACGTTTGTGACATTAAACATGGAAACTGCAGTTTTATTGTACTGCGCTCTCACGAATCCATTGTACAGTTTTGATCAGAGGTTGCGGAGCAGTAATGACTAAAATTACGGATGTGGCGAACGAGACTCCTGGGAAAGTTTCAGTCCCTCGCGGTAACTATGGTTAAATTTCAATAGCATCACACGCTTAAGTTGTATTTCAAACGTGGAGGCTTAACGATGGTACGTGATAGGCGTCTAAGGAAGTTCAGGGCGTACTAGCAACCTCGACATTGACTCAATCGTGGGCACGTTCAAATGCTTAAAAAGGTCAGTCGCCTCTTCGTCAGTCACGATGTCCTTCTATACCCGCCGTCACGACCCACATATTTACAGTTCAATATAGTGTAGTAGTATAGTAGAAAGTACTGTCGCGAGCTATATTATGAAAGTATTCAGTTGTAATTGTGTAAGTGCGGGCTTTGTTCATGCTCTGTCATCCATTAAGGTCGTACATCGTCAGGTTGATCGCATTAAATCTGTGCAAAAACAGGACAAATTCGTTATGTGATATGACAAGCACATCATGCAAGGGATCGACGTAATCTCCGAAGCTTCGCGCCACAGTCAGAGCATCGGCCGAACCATGGAAAATGCGAACAGTTCGTCATCGTGGCGCGATTGCTTTTCGTACTGATCACAAAAAAGTAACGGCAGCTAAATGATAGTCATTTGCCATTTTTTTTCCAGTTACATAGTCACGTTTTGTTGACGACGCGACGGCACAAAAGATGATGGAAACGCAGTCGAGTCGTGAAATAATTTTTACTGCGATTATGTGTTTTTATTGTAGATACAAAGAATGCGGAGTGCGTCGTGAACTGCCGTTCGCTTTATAGCAAAAAAGAGGATTAAGCTTGTAAGGTCATTAAACCTGTAATGCTGTGTAGGGCTAAATTAAAAAATACATATATTTTTAAGCGGCCACGTCGTCCACTGAATGCTGATGGTGTTCAAACAAAGAATGAAAAAAATAGCGCAGGACCGTTACGCGATGCAAATACGTAGATGTGTCGCAGATACGTCAACGGTAACTGCAATTACTTTGCAACAGTCAGTCGACTAATGAATTCAAGTCGAGTACAATTTATGACATTTTAATTCGGCACAAGCAAAAATTACGTGCGTCGCATGTACCATTACGAATTTATTCATTGGACTTTCGCGATACGATAGGAACATTTTCTGGGTAGTGGGTTCGTAATTTGTATTGCTTGTTTGTTTTGTCGGGCAGTGAATTTGAAAATTCAAATACATATGACAAAAAACAAAACACTTAAAATGCTATTCGAAGTATCAACTGTTGATAAACGACCCTGTGGAAGAAAACAGGGCGATAATATCAGAGTTTTATAAAATACGCATGCTATTAAGGAGACGTACGGGACTCGGAGAGCGGAGCTAAAAGTTCACTCTTAAACTACAGTCAGGAATGTGGACTCCTCAGTACAAGGCCGCAACATGTCTTTAACGGATAAATTGCGTCTCGATAAACAGGATTTGCCATGTAGTCCCTGTGGACTCGCAAAGTGCGATTACCCTAGGTAGTATTTAGCTAAATCGTGTATTTACTGCCCCGGCGATGCGGGCCTGCAATCTTAGCGCGATATCGGCTGGATACGAGCTGTGTCGTTTACTTTATTCGCTCGGCCCAACGATATTGCTGCACTTAATGTAATTTCATAAAATATGCACCTGTAAAATTCACTATTTATAGATCGGCAACATTACCACTTTAGATAGAAACGGGGTGGGGCCGTTTAAATTATCGCTCATTTAGAACAATGAACGAATGAATTTTATTTATGGGATTGTCCAGCGAGTAACATAGTGTAATTTGTTTTCAGATCGCTCGGTTTACAGCTCGCGTCTTTCGAAACTAAGGAGAAGGCTGATTCAATAACGACATATCTCACTAACGCTGGTGAGTTGTCATGGTCATTTCAAAGTTTTACTTATGTATTGTAGAGTTACTTATTGGTTATGTCGTCGAGTGTAGTCACATAATAGTAATCAACAGTAATAAACATTTGGATTGTGGACAGACGCTAAGACAAATGATGTATAAGAGAAATTCTACACAGAGTTGTACGACATTTGCATAATTGTAGTTTGGGTACACTTTTTGCGTTGTCGACATAACTACGTCGAAACAGGAATTTTGTGGTTTGTCTGGAGTTCTAATGCAGTCCGATTGCGGGGACAGTTTGAAAATACACAAATATCAGGTGTTACATTTTTCTGCAACTGATTTTAAGGTTTAGAACGCGACTGGTAAATATAAAACGGTTAACAAATAGTAATAATGAAATTTTCAGGTTACAATAAGTACGATTTCTGGACATCGGGCAACAACTTGGGCACGGACATGTATCTGTGGATGAGCACGGGACTGCCGTTCAACGCCACCTTCAACTACATGCGGCGGATGAACATAGACGCGCCCAGCCAGCACGCCGACGACAGCATGGACCCGCTCGACGTGCCGCAGGGCAGCACCGCGCCGCAGCGCACCGCCAGGCATGGGTACATACTTTATATTACTTCTAATCAAATTAAATCAACGCGTCTATAGTTCGACGATTTAATGTCATTGTTTAATTAAAATGTGAACCCTTCTGTTTACTATATGAATATAATTTTTTTACCAAAGTTGTCCTTGGTTCAAAATTACATAGCTATGATAAAAATAATATTGTCGTAATTAGTATATGTTTTGCATAAGAAATAGTCTGTTTTCCAGAACCGAGCACGTGATGACCAACGGCTGCGTGGTGCTCAAGGCGCCAACCTTCCACTGGGAGCCGCAGCACTGCGGCGAGATCAAGGACTTCATATGCGAGCAGACCCGCTGCTACTACTACAACTACGGCTCCATCCCGGTGTCTTCCGCGCAGGGGTAATGCCAGGTGAGATGCCAGCCGTCTCCGGAGGCCCGCTCCCCGACTAGCCGCGCGCTCTCTTCTCTTACAACACTCGTACACACTAGTTACTGTTGCACAGCTTCAATATGTCCCCAGGACGACATTTATAACCGCCGTGTTGCCGTGTTTTAGTATAGACGCTTCTCGTATTAGGTAATCTAGAACGCTAACATACGATTTACTTTCTCTGGTCGGTAGTGTAACATAGTAATAGCGCGCCGGCCCGCGGGATAAGGCTTCTGCGCCAACCCAACCACCAAACAAGAGCCCTACACCCAGCAGTATTTGGCAATTCAGTTTTCATATAAACTTTAACTTTGCCATTGTTTATATAATTAATTGTGGCGTAGACGTAACGGTATTTCAAAATTATTAACAATTATTTGGTGGGTGGGTGAAGGGGGCTTTGCTTGGTATCTCTTTATTGTGATTTAATAATTTGATGTCCATAGCGAGAATCTTGATACATGAATGTGCATTCGGTCAGTCTCGCAATCAAGCTCGCAAGCGGCTCTCTAACACGAGGGTCGGTGCATTTTGTTCGACAGGAAACCGCTATCGCTGACGACCACGACGACGGCGCACCCTCTGACCTCGTCGTCGCCGCCACCGCCACGCTCCGAGCACCTTCCGACCCACTTCACACTCAACGACCTTATCGGCAAGCTACGTCCATCGTCCCTCGACGGCGTCCAGTCCCCGCACCTCAAGACCGGCGCGCTGCTCAAGTCCCCGCCGCAAATCGACTCCCAGTACTCGCGGGCTGCCGACGCGCACTCCAAGGACCACGAGCAGGAGCCGAAGGAGGAGCCGACGCAGGGCCCGTACGACGACGAGGAGGGCATGGTCGGGGACGACCCCGCCTCGTACCTGAGCCACGTGGCCCGCGACGCGCCCGCCGCCGACGACACTCCGTCCACCGTCGAGCCGGAGGCCACCGAGCACTCCGTCCACGCCAGCGGCATGCTGGCACCGCCCGCCTACTAGCCTCCGTCTCGGCGATCGCGTAACAGAATAAACTGCACGTGATGTTTGCGTATTTTTACTACCAAAAGTATTATTCGATAATTTTAGGCGTTTTGTATGCGAAGCGTTTTTTTTTTTAATAATAATTCGTGCTTGCTTTTAGGGTGTACGCCACCGTAAGCTCTTTATTACTAGTGAGAGGTTTTTTTTGTGTAATAAATATGTATAAGGTATGCTAGACCACGTCCGTGGTGGGAAATGTAGGGTTTTAATGGGGCAATAATTTGTAATTATGAAGGTGCTGGCGACTCGTCATTCGCGACTTGCCACCGTCTTCACTAAACGGTAAACATCGCAACGAATAATCAACGAATTATACGTAGTTAACTTCGCTGGGTTAAATTAATAAGACGAGCCAGATCTCCCGTATTCCATTTGAACCGTTTAATATATAATAGTAATTTTATTTAAGAAAATTATACGGATATTGTCTGGACATATCATTCGGAATAATGGTTTAAGGTAGTGTTTATAATGCGACGTACCTAGTTAAGTATATTAAGTTGAAACTCAAGAATTTAAAAAATAGTGATGTAGCGAAGTTAATAAAAATTCAAACTTAATTCATACTGATGTTTTATTCTGCAACACGATAATATTTCCCGTAAGCACCTGGATTCACGAGAGTGATAAAGTTTAAACAATTTCAAGAACCCTCATATTTAATTATTACGTATTTGACAATGCTTTTTAATACTTAAAGTTGGGTTTCATTTAAAAACCTCAAAATTGGTTGTTTAATATCGAAACTATTACGTCTTCCCGTATCGGCAATTTAATGATTGCCATTCAGGGAACTACCAATAACTGTCAGGAAATTTAGTATTAAGAATATTGCCACAAAATAAACTTTAGATTTAAACACATTAGTTACAAATTTGTATGTATGGCTATTAATAAAACATGACGAGTGTAGGTATACGAAGCTGCAATTTGTCTTAGTGTGCTTTTAGGATGGTTGTAACTCTTTAGTGGATCGTGATCGGTAAAATTGATAGATAAACTGTGTTGTGATGCGTTCCTCAAAGTTAGGACGTAAGGTTGGCCTGTAGTATTAAACGAGGTATTAAAAACGAGATTCATATATCAGTTAAGGGCAAAAAAGTTTTTATCATTTTAACTGTGTTCTATTTTCAGTGGATTAAAATTGGTCCTATTTGCTACTTAAACACTTCTACGTAGCTCGCTAACACATCTAGACAATATTTTTAAACCACAACAAGATTACAAGTCGCTACATAATAAAGGTTTCGATCACGCAATTGAACATAATATTTCAATGATCGACATCGCTTGTAACAAAAATGACAAAGCAGATAAATTCACAAGCTCATCTGTTTACACAATTTCAAGATATAGGTACGTTTTAATGTGTACATACTCGTATGTGTACTCACCATCCATTGACGACGCCCTCCACATTAAGCATAGGCACGATCTTGAAGACGTAGTTGGCGCGCAGGGCGGCGGCCGCGGCGCGCGCGCCCAGCAGGCAGCCCAGCGTGCCGTCCATCACCCACGACGCGTTGCTCTCGCCGGGGTGCACGCGCGCCGACAGGAATATTATCTCGCGCTCCTACGTAAAGGACACTTCTGATTACATTGTAGCACAAGCATTTATTTATTACATTTAATAATTTCAATTTCAATAATAAATTATCACTATGTATTTATTTTTTTGCTTTGTTATTCATGAATTTACAGTGGACGGACGGCTTAGTAGCATTTTATATCACATCACCCTTGGAGGTTTAGTAAGAAGTGGAATATAAAATTAAATTAAAATAGACACGAAACGAAACAAAAAATAATGAGGTCGTATGAAAGGCCACAAATAAAAACTTTAAATAAATAATAGATATAAAAAAATATATTATATTCCTATACAAAATGAACAATTGTTTTAAATAAATACCTA
>DWDU01004037.1:0-11105 GCA_018245575.1 Jemadia suekentonmiller
GTGGTAGCTTCATTTTGACGTACAAAAAGTGTTCCAATGAACCTATTTTGAATAAATGATATTTGAATTTGAATTTGCTATTTTCTATCTGCATATGAGTGTTCTACACTCCTCTGATTACCTCTTCGGGGATTACAGGCGTGATGTTACGTTTTTAACGTTTCTATCTGCATTATGCAAAATAACATATGTCACAAGGTAAAATCCAAAGTGACACCTATAATTATAACTTGAATTGATTTTCGTATTTAATACAATCTGTAGCAGATTCTGACGAACGTTCAATAAACACAATATTTGCAAGAAATACTTTAAATAACATATCCTAGCGGCTTTTATTATGAGTTTTTAATTACTACACATCAATGATGAAAGAAACCAAGATAATGAGCGATATACAGCCAGTTCTTCGCTCGCTCAAGTGCGCTAATACTTAGAGAATACATAAAAAGTTGGTACTGCTCTCGTGCGACATATATTTCTATATTTCTACCTATATTTCTTGGCGAGCCTGACTAATGAATAAAGGACATTAGAAGCCTTGCCGCCTTCTCATCCATCACAAAACATACAAACATACATACATACATGTAAATTTAATGTTGCCGGCTTCACTTCTAATGACAAACGAACAGATGCAAAGCCAACACCTGTGTTGTCGCGGCTTCAGTGCGCCTTACGCCTTAAATTACGACAGTATGCCGCCACAACAGACAGACAACGGTACGTACATTCCAGTACATTGATTCCTAAGATGCAGACCGCCAAAGACACACAGTATCTAAGTTTGAATATATTGCCAGGCTGTATTTATATGCAACTGTTTTCCTAATTTCTGACTTGGTCGTTTGTCATGTACATTATCGAATTTACTCCAGCGGTTCGATGTTCGGTTCCTGGCAGATCGCTTTCACTTTAGATGGATGCATGTTTAACTTCACTCGCTACATCGCCCAAGGAAAATATCGAGAAAAATCAACAGGACCAACGAGGCAGTCAAAATCCTACATATAAAATTCTACATAATATTTACTAAATCGTGCGTTAACTGCAATCTTTCAATGATGAGCATGACACTATAGTCTCAACCCGCTAGATTCTGAGAGAAGTCTGAGAAGAGACCGCGATTGGAACAATAACGGGCATATAATGATCGTAACTCACTGTGCTATTTATTTATTTGTTAAACGTCGTATAATTGCACCCTATCATAATTCCAAATTAAATCCGAAACCAACACGCAGTGGGCACTGTACGTAAAAGCAACGTTTAATCATAAGAGCGGACATTTTGTGGACTAGTTTTTAAGATCCATAAAATCTATCGATATATCGATGACGTCGAAAGTATTAGCTTACATCCACTACTAGATGTCAATCCCTAGTCATAGTTGATAAAATGCTGACGCGAAGTCAAACAACGCTGCCGTATTACGGACTGGTGACCTTTGTATTAGCAATCAACACATAGACGAAAAATTAACAAATGCTTAGATTTTCTAGTAATAAAAACAGAGATCAACCATTCAAAATACGACACGAAAACTCGAAACATAAGCCGAACATTTTTCATAAAATATTGTTTCGTAATATCGTTTTATCAAGGAATTGAAAAGTTGTTATAAACTATAAAACCGTTAACCAACATAATGTCGCAGTTAATCAGCCGCTATTAATAGGAATGCGATATTAACCAATGGGGAAGGTATTATAGAATGAATTGTTTTTACATGGCATGCGGGTACCCGTGGCTCGGCGAGCTGCGTGCGGAATCTTAGCGCGCGTGACATAATAGTATAAATCAACCGACTAATCAATCAACAACGAGCTTTATGCGGACGACTGTAAGTTTATTTCCGTTCAAATTGATTTATCACTTAATTAATTTGATATAAAAGTGTGAATGGTACAATTTAACAGTTGATAGCGGTACGTCGTGAGCGATAACGTTTTATATCGCAACGGGTCGCATTCTGGTTATGTTCTTGAGGATTTGATAAATTAACATAGTACCTTATATTTATCATCATTACCCAGTATCGGGCTAGCGCCGAATACGGGCATTCTGTAATTAAATCCCCATTTCTAATTTGACATGCAGTTATCACGCACACATCTACTACACGGTAAGTAGCCGGTGAAGAGATTAGATTTATCTGACACGGAAACTGGTCATTTAACACTAAGATGCAGGCTTTCGAGAAGTACGTAAATGGATCTGCACGATGACTTCATGCTAAATCTACACGACTAATATAATAATAATTGGAAGAAAGCCTGAAATAAAACACATATTTATTATTTGTAGGTGTTAACGTGTTTTGTAGGTACTTGAAACAAACCTTATAAATATATGTTTGTATATTTATTTGTGCGTGTATGGCAATAGGCTCACCACCTATTCTATAGTGGAACGTAAACGTAACTGGTGAAACGTTACAATATACTACACTCTACCTACCTCTTCGGGGATTACAAGCAAGATATTAGGTATGTATTTAATACGTTTATTTGTTCACCCATCTCTTAAAAAATAATAAACCGATTTCCATAAAATCTGGCGTAATGATAACTTATTACCATAATCAATATATTGCCAATATAATATGCATTTTGTAACAGATCAGTTTTTTTGTATTTAGGATTTTCTTCTACAAGAACATTCTGTTAGATATTTATTTCGAAGCGAGCAACGCCCCTCGTAACGAGATTAATGTATGTAGATGCGACATTCAAATCAAGTTTAAACGTTCTAGTATTTCTTATATAAAGTAAATAAAAAATGTACGGTCATGATCTTATGGCGCCTAAGTGGTCTTCAGTTAGCGGTTTTTTGTTAATTGTGTCAAATTATATTTTAACCGGCCAGCGACCTCTATGCGAATGACTGTCCAGAATATTAGATGTAGGTAAGTACTAATCGTTGGTGCTCCCGCCACACCCAAAATATCTACAGAACGTTGACATTGACGGACAGAAAAATTGTATTGACTAAGGCATATTGATAACGTAATTTCACGCCTGTAATCCCCGAAGAGGTAGGCAGAGGAGTATAGTACACTGCCACGTTTCAACAGTTACGTTTACGTCTCACTAGGGAATATGCGGTGAGCCTATTGCCATACACCGGGCGCAAATCCAGACTCCGAGCAATTACTAAAAATTCTAAATTTAAAAAAACCAATTGATATTTCTTAATAAACGTTTTTATTCTTATTCCTCAATGTTTAACACATAGATCACTGAAGGAACAATAACATTTACTGTAATGTGACGTAAGCATGCCATCGTAGCCAGTAACTGTTCTGGCAAATGGCGCAAAAAAAAATTGTATCCATCAATAGCGATACCCACACCAAATGTATGTAATATTGTACAGAATATTGGCTACTTGTTAATAAATAAATAAATAACAGCTTTCCAACATCAATTCAAACACCTAGAAATCGATTGATGTGGTAACACCGTTAATGAGACCTGAATTATTAAAGCTTTTCATAAACACAATAACAGAAATAACCATCTTACAAAAGAAGTCACTTCAAAACAACGAAAATATAATTGATGTCACTGACAATGTAAGGTACAATTTTCGTCCGTCTCGTCATCTGTCCAATTTAAGGGTTAACCTACCCTTCACAATACATTCTAAATTGCATTGACAATATGCATCAATCATACAATTTCGAAAGATTAAACGAAATATTTGTTAGTCGTTGTGGATTCCCACATTATAAAACTAACATTAAAAGACTCGGGAATGTACAAATAATATGTAATGTATATCTAGGTACAAGGAACTAAAATTTAAACTAATTCAACACCCATAGTATTAAGTTGACGATGGTGATTCAATGATAACCTTTAGTATACAGAACGGATTTTACCAACAGAATAACTCGCATTTCCAACAATAATGTCTCTGGACCTCAGCTCTCAGCGAATGGAACATTCGTTATCAACCATTTTTATCCTTTAATGTTGAATCCAGGTCTCATAATTTAAAGGGTTAAGGCGATCGAATATACTGATCTATTTGATTAACAATATTGAGCTGATATTTGTAAATGATTTGAAAACAAGAATTACGAATGAATATAATATGTAAAAAAACCTCACAATTTTTCCTTTCCTATTTTACAGATTTCATTCATACATGATTGGAAATATACAAAGTTCAAGTAACAAAATAACATACTCGTGGTAATTTTTTAACGTTCACCCATTAAAACAATTATAACTGTCATAAATTTGACGTAGAACAAGTGTAAAATGATCGTAGCAGCAGCGCGCGCTCGCGAGCGTATCACCGACCTGTCAAGTTAACGAGCCCGCGTTACGCTCCGGTGTGACGGCGGCCGCATCTAACCCACGCAACCTTTCCTTTATACGTATTGAATGTCAATGCGTTTATTTAAGAGAGATATATTGAATATAAACGAGAGATAAAAGATTTGAGTTTGATTTGTGTAAAGATCGGTGACAATGCCGCTCATGTCGAGTCTGAGTTTTTATTTGTATGCAAATGTTAACCTTTACGTAGGAGCCCTGGTGTTAAGTAATCTAAAACACGGACAAACTTTATAAATGTTCCTCACGAGATACCTACTATGAAATTTATTTACATTTTATTACTAGTGTTTAAGAATTAAATAAGTATTTCTTATCTTAAACAATAATGTACAAGTACAACAATGTAATACGCTCTTAATAACAATAGTTTTATTTTAGTATTCAATTTCAATTTGATGACGGTAGATAAGCAGTTTTCTACATTGTAACATATGTATTTTTTTTTCCTTTCCAAAATTACGATCTAGCCTACAAGCCTAATGAGTAAATTAATTCTATCTTAAATTGCTAAATATACTATAAACACACTTTGTTCTCGTGTTTAATTATCACCAAATTTGATTCATTTTTGTGAACAGCTGAATACCATTAGTCCATATATTATCGGCATAAGGACTTATTTGCGCAATAGTACTTTGTTTTGTACTGACAACGAATAATGTTTACTTAGCAGCCAGTACAAATTTTTTTATAGTGATATTCTAGTACTTCGCGTTTTTTCTTGACATGAGCCTTCCAGCGAAGTTTCGCGTCCAATGTTATACCTAAGTACTTGGCTGTATTTTCATGAGGTGTTGCATTGTTATTAATGTAAACTTGGTGATATTTAGGGCTTTTATTCGTGAAATCTATATGAACGGATTTTCTTTCATTTAGTTTCACTCGCCATTTTTTAGTCCAATCAAGGATGGCGTTAATAAATTGTAGAAACTTTTCCACCACTTCCTCCTGTGTAGCTCCTGTCGCCATGATAGCTGTATCGTCAAAAAAGTAGCAATCAGGCTTTATTCTACATATTACTGGGATACCACTAGTATATAATAGGTACAGGGCAGGGCCTAATACGCTACCTTGTGGTACACCATATTTTGATATTTGTATGACGTCTTTGATTAGTGTAAAAAAAGCTAAACAATTATGACAGGACTATATCCGATGAAAACCCTTAACCTTTATTTAAAAATAGGCGTAATACGAGTACCTATTATGAAACAAAACACCGTTATGTGTACATACATATATAGTACTTAATAGAAATACATTTATTTAAAAAAACACCCACAATAACTTGACAGTTGACATACAGTTATTAACACTCAACACCACACCTGCAATTCCCGAAAAGGTAGACAGAGGAGTATAGTAGGTACACTTCCACGTTTCACCAGTTATGTTTACGTTTCACTATGAAATAGGGGATGAGTCTATTGCCAAATACCGCGCACAAATCCACAATCAGAGCCACTACTGGAAATTTTAGCTAGACAATTAACTACACACACAACTTATATTACAAATGATTTGTGTTTGATTTGTATTAGGTACATCGAAATTTAAGTCATCTTTGTTTGTGTACTGTCGTAAAATGTTACGAGTCAAATTCCAAAATGTTCCTTTGGCACCCTTAATGCACAATGGCGGCCATCTATGTTTTTTCAACACGGTTACAAGGTAAGGCGCCGGCTCACGGGCCGAGCACGCGACCAAGTAGCGCCGGAGTCACACACCTGCTGAAATAACACCTATCTTTACACTATCTCTTATGTTTTTAACCTTTTTTTACCATTTTTTTATACGTAGATAACTTAGCACGCATAGGAAAAACATTAACTGAAAGTAAGATTGAATCCGATATCAAAGAATGAAGTAGCTAATGTTGACGCGTGTCATTTTAAAAAGGATAAACTTTTGCGTCACAAAAAAAATCATAACTTAGTCATATCGGTGATTGTTAAAAATAGTAACGTGAAATTTTTTTTAGACAAATAATAGACCGGAAACACATTTCATTGGCTTGTAATTTTAACCTGTAAATTTCGGGAACTCGTTAAATATGAAGCAAGACTTAATCTGCGCGGTGGGACACGTCGAGAGGTGTTGTCAGCACGAAAAAATAAATCGAGAAAGTTGCCAATTATTTCAATTAATGGAACGTCGTTGTCGACAGGAAGAGGAAGCTGACGGCGCGTTGGAAATCTGAGCTAACTTTAGTACACGATTGTGCACTGACTGACAGCTAGGTTTGATTAATTAATTTGTGGCCCTCTATTCGCCGAGAGGGGATAATAAATCGTGCGTGCGCCGTGGCCTCCCGTGAGATGTCGCCAGTGTCGGCCACACCGCTGAATAAATGATTAACTCAAACGCAAACATTATATCAGTCTAGACCGAAATAGACGCCTAACGATGTCTTATACAGGTAAAGTAATAATGAAGTCGTCAAATCCAGTTCCGTTGGATCATTAAAATTTAAACCTATTTCTGGAAATAGTCATCTAATATCTATTCGAGATCTAGTCGAGAGACTACTGCGTTAGAGTTAGTTTATTGTTGATGTTACCTCAGAGGTTTATTATTGATTTCTTAAAACAACAAAATTAGCAGCATTCGCAAATATATGCCAAATCTGACGTGTTTTATGTTAAATGAATTTATTTCAATCTTATTACCCTATATCGAATATTATTATATTCAAGAATAATATTTAATTCCCACTTATATATTTTCTTATATACTTATTTATTTTGTATATTCGTATATACTATAGCTACGTACAGTTTAAACGACATAAAACGATTAAATTCATAACTTTAACAGTTAAAAAGAAACCGTGCAAGCCAACTTTTTCATGAATGCGACCATAGTGACAAAAACTGTTCCGCTAAATAAACAATGCGCTGTAAAAGTTTAAGTCGGCACAGATGTTAAAAGGGTCGCTCTGTATTATAAAACCTAAAACCAAATTTGTTATTAATAATCCCAATAGCTACGGCGCCATTTCTGTCCTGGTCGCCATTTTCAATGCTAGCAACACATGTCCTTGACGGATACGCTAACTACGTGGAAGAGATGAAAGTTACCATAAAAGCATTACAGGTCTATTTTTTCTATTGCATTTTGTTTTATCTACCATAATATTATATTTTTATATAGGATTTCCATTTATATAGGTACTTATTAATCAATCAATCAAGCATCAATATAATATTCAAACTCGGTATCTTCTAGAAACATCCAAACCCTTCAGACGCTGAATACGTATTTAAAAGCTAGACTTGTTAAAAGTTTCTCATGTTACTTATAACTTCTTGTTTTTGATGTTCATCGTGATATAGAATCCAATATAGTTTCAGTTTACCTTTGTTGTTAATAATGTTCTTATAAACTAAATGTATAGCCAGACAAAAACAAGAGAGTCAAATTAACCGTAACGACCGAGTCTAAACCATACATAAATGTTTATTTCTACATATTATCATGACCACCTAGTCTCGGGCTTTAAGGAATTATGCAAGTATATCCTTAACACTCACTTGTCAAATGTTTTATGTTAATATCTTTCTCCGGCCAATATCTCAGCGTCTCCACACACTGGTTGTATTCTCCAAGCGTTTTCCACTTACTAAATATCCTTAGACAAAATTACGAATGCAAATTAATTTGAGCCTAATGAATCAAGTCTACAAATAACTGTAAATATATTGCAAGTCAGGTAGAAAACTATTGTTTTTTAGCCCACTGCCTACGTGCCTATATCTACCTACTTACCGCAACACTTTCTACCTGCTCAAATGAATAATCATTTATTATTGGGAAATATACTCGTAAGTAATAAAACAGAACAATGTTATCGCCGAAACGATTCCAACTGTTGGGTGTAAATGTTGTATTATATTTCTGAGAGATAATCCCCCCAGCAGGTACAGGCGTCATGGGATTTTAATGATTCGTTAACAATATGGTAACTTTACGTAAGCATTGATAAACTTGGCTTTAACGTACACTAAATCTAGAGAAGTATTAAAGCAGTCCTAACTAATATACACATTTCTACATAACCTCAATAATGAGGTAAATAGGTAATATAATAAAAGGAAATATGTGCTACGCGTAAAAATACATAACATCACGCCTTTACTTCTCAGAAGTTGTAGGCAGAGAAGTGTAGTACACCCCCACGATTCACTAGTTAATATTTCCACATATTAAGTAGCACAAAAAAAAGTGTGAGGTAGACTAAAAACAATTTGTTTACACAACCGGCGAGTCTGAGTGAGCATCAAATAGACACATCCTGTGCACGTCTATTAAAACATAAATAAAATCAATATGTTTCATTAAGAAAAATCGCCAACATCTCACAGTACCTACATACATACCGAGTATCATACACCAACCGCCACGGATATTCACACAGGAGCCAACATGGCCCAGGCTTTGGGGCTTGATGAAGAATTTTAGCTTTCTTACCTTTGATATAATGGCGTATGTTGACATGCAAAATAAATTGTGCAACGATACATGAACCAAAACTAAGTTACCAGAAGATAGTATGTGTACTCGTCATTGTCAATTACATCGGGAAACGAAATTTAAGGCTACAAATTAATAAGCTAATAATTAGTGAATAACGAATCCATGAGACCAAAACTATGGGATGTTTAAAATAGGTAAGCAGGTATTTAGGCATACAATGACGCGGATTGATATTTCCAAAAATGTTCAGTGCTAAATGTCTTATAAGATTAGAACATCTTAAACGTTAGTTTATTTTCATTAGCGTCTACCTACTAAGGCAAATGTTAACTGTACCTACGAGAAACTCTTCACCTACAATTGTTTATTGCCTACAAAATTGTCGGTGTTCATTTATTTGTCATCGATACTTTAAAACTGTCGTCCAAAAATCGTAATAAACTACGGTATTATTGTCATAACTGATCTAATCTAACTTAATTCCAATGCAATACAAAATGCAATCATTTAATAACTGTTAAAGGGTTTTGAAATCTGTCTTACTTTAATCACACAAAGCTAAGAAAATATAAGGTACACTTGGTACATATCAAATACACATACATGGATATAATTAAGTAACAAAATCATCTTAATAATACACTTGTAATCAAGTTCAGTTGTCAAAACTATAACAAACATATGTATGTCGCTACACGTCTAACATCTACAACAATCGATATGCAGAATCAAGGTAGCATCTGCTGGTGTTGTTACTAAATATTATCAGATTATAACAGTGCATAGTGAAATATATGCTAATTTATGTTGTGTTGTAGTATAGTTATGTTTGTTAGTGTTTTGGCGACCGTTGCCAGGCAAATGGCGAGGCGACGGCGCGGCGTACGACATCTAGACTCACCACGGGACTGTCGTCGCCAAGGTCCGAGTCGCGGTCGGCGTCGGCCATGGCGTACGCCGGCACCGGCTCGCGGTTCTTCACCCGAATCTTGGCGGTTTTCGAAGCACGAGGTGGTACAACACGCCACTGGGCGGCACGCGCTCACACGCTCACACACGCGGGGCACATGCGACGGAACGAACGGATTGCAACGGAACGACGCGGAGCTGGGTCGGCGGGCCGGAGCACGAGCGTCGCGACAGCTCGCACGGAATGGTATGGCGATCAGAGGAGCGTGCGCCCCCTCTCGGCGCAAGCCCCGCCCCAAGGCGTCCCGCGTCACGGCGAATCAAACCGCGCGATATCAAACTGATATTTCAGTTATACGCTCCGCCCGCCAGCTTATATTGTTTTTATTCGAGCTATAAAATAATAATGCGACTCCGACCGCGACGGACGATTCATTTACTTACGCGCCGTACGTGTAAAATGTATGACCAATTAAGTTCACGCTTTGTGTTCGCTTTGTGCTCATAAATGAGGTCATAATTCTATTTGATAGAGTCGTTAAGTCGTTTGAATTACTTTTTTTTAATAAATAATTTGCATGTCCTAAATAATTGAGTACAATAACAATATTTTTTAAGCGGGTAACCTTTTATAAATCGTTCTATATGACATCAGGTTGAGTATCATCGTGTGTACAATATATCACATAAAGTACGATAGCACCTTGAAGCGCGTTGAAATCTTTATTTAGGCAATTGTTACTTGATATATAATCGTGTAGGAAACAATTTAATTATAGTATTTTGCGCTTATTTAGCGAGTATTAAGCAATGACGGATGCAGGGTAGGGCTTGTGGGAGTCTACGGAACATCATGTTATCACAATTAAGGGGTTGCGTAAAGCCCGATGGGCGGTGCACTCGTAGAGAGGTAAAGCTTGGTGCCTATGTACGTATTTGTTGCATTTACATGGAAATTACAGTTTTAAAAGCTGTATTGATTTTAAATTTCTTTGTCTGTTGAACTTAAATCCTATTGATTTGTCAAATTCAATAGTGGAATCTTTCGTCGGATACGCTTAAGTATGTGTAAGTGGTTCTAACTAATACAACTTGCAACACTTATGATCAATATAATACTTATCTACTTATGCACCTATATAGGCATAGAAAGGTAATTTGAAAATGACGGACCGAAATTTAGAGTACCTACGTAATTAAAATTAAGGACCTAAAGTTAAGGACCTAATAAAAGTTAGAGACCTAATTAAATACTAAGTTTTATTGCAAACCTTGACAAAGGCTCATTTTAATCAAATTCAAATTCAAATATCATTTATTCAAAATAGGTTCATTGGAACACTTTTTGTACGTCAAAATGAAGCTACC
>DWDU01004038.1:0-11105 GCA_018245575.1 Jemadia suekentonmiller
GTAAAATTTTATAGTTCATAAGTCCTGTTTGTTAAGCTGTTGGTGTGGTAATAAATAAATAAATAAATAAATAAATAGATACATCTGTGTGTAGGCATGTGTGATATTTAAAAAACTAACGTAATATCACGCTTATAATCCCCGTAGAGGTAGGCAGAGTAGTACAGTACATTCCCACTTTTCACCAGTTACGTTTATGTCCCACTACGGAATAGGTGGTGAACATAATCACACGTTTGATATTGTACGTAACGGTCTTATTGGGATATTGCCAGTAATAAGTACGCTCTTATTATTGTTGTTAAAACGCCATGTCCCTTATGAGGTAGGTAGGGTTCATCAAGCGTAGAATATACCTTTAGAAAGTTAACGTGCCTTTTCTATATGTTATTAAGTTTAAGTAGTATTATTACGAATTGAAGCCCGTAGTAAGCACAGCCGCTTAGACAGGAGAACTAAATCTAAAGGAAAGAGTAACATTCACGTATGATCTGAGCTACCACCTACTTCATATTGCAAGAAATGAATATTTTTAATTACTGTTATAACAATTACAATCGCGGAAAGTTTTCAGTTGAAACCCGTGACCCAGTTAGCGCTTCGGTTAATAGTTTGGACGAAGTATAATTAAAACGAAAAAATAAAAAATAAAAGAGAGGTGAATTTAAATGGGTTTTTACTGTAGAAAACACCGCTAAAGATACCCCCGACGGTTAGCAACGGCTCCGGTGAGCACGCATCGTGCGGCGTTTAACAGGAAATCACTGGAAGCGCTCCGTGCGAAACACGCGAGCCACTCAAATATTAAAAGCTGACGTGCGAGCCTCGAGAACTCACGTCCGTTCGCTCCGTGCCGTGGAGTTATGTACGCGATGATATTATGTAAGCAGGTACGTGGCTTGTACATTTATTTATTAGCAATATGTGCATATATAACGAGGTTTTACAGCGGTGTTACAAAATGAGTAATCGGTGTGACGTCGGTGGTTACGATACAGTCTGAACAGGTTAAAGCATGGTGCGTTGTCGCCCTGGCTCCGAGAGCGTTGATCCGCTGCGTATGCAAGCCGCTTGAAGGATTTTGCCTCACCTTGTAAGGATTCTGACAAAATCGTAATGAGTACAACATTTTTTTCTATAAAATGTTTCGTGAGTTTTCATAACATATGATTACATTATGTACCGGGTTCTGATAGCCAGACTAGTTTTGAACCCGAAGTCGTTTTTACAATCTTCCACTGAGCGCAGTGCCACAGTCACTAGTTTCTCCCGAAAAACCATATAATGAGTTATATCGGTACATAATTTAATAAAATACTTTAGCCAAGACTAAAAAAAGCTTTTTTGCATAGATTTACAGTTTCAAACTAACGGATGCCGATATTAAGCTATGCTTGATACCAGATACCAATACGTGTCTTAGATATAATGTAAGATCTAATTGATACACTAAAAGCAGCCAAGAAACTTTTCAGTTGAGTTAAAATGGGAAAGATAGTCGATGTTAAGAATCCGTTTATGCGTAACATAAACTACGTTTTGAATCAGTAACAGTTGAATCAGTATGTGTATTAATATTTTCGAGCTGGCAACGGCGGAGACGGTGCAAGAGGCTGTGCTCTGCCATCGTCAACCTCCATATACAGCGAGGAAATAATCGGCATAATTCCTCAGGGGAGGCCTATATCCAGCAGTAGTACTGCAACAGGCCGTACATTAGCACTGCTTATATTAACGAGCGTGGTTCAGAAGCGACCGTAATGTCATTTAAGGTATGTTAAGTCTGCCAAGCCGTATTTGACCTGCATACAAGATTATAACACGTCTTATTTTGGAAGCAGGTTATGTTTAACAGTATAACTAAAAAGGTTTCACATTTTATGTTAAGAAAATTCAACCATGATATTATGCTTCCCTCGTCCCCATCCTCCCCCTTTTCCGTCTCCTTTCCCCTTGAAAAACCTGTTTAGTAGCAGTAATACAAGCACCGACCATCCAAACTCACACCCCGCGGCCCAATCTCCTGTTTAATATTATCGCGTAAATATTTAACAAGTTTAAAATATTATTACTTCATATCGCACGACCTATCAAAGATAGGAAATTTAGAAGTTAATTAGCTCACGAAACATTCTTCGGTTAGGGTGAATGTTGTATGAAATTCAAATATCGGAGTTCTTTGTGAAGAACTGTGAATCTTTTCTACATTCAAAGAAGGCAGTTCAATAAAGCGAATCCTTATTGGAACAGTGAATGTAGTCTCGCTCACGTGCCAACGAGAAATTGAGCCAAGCGATGTACGAACACTGGCAAATAGCGATTACATAGAATTTATTTAAACAAAACACATCAAAATATCGATATCGACATCTCTATCGATAAACGTATACAGTTTTATAAAATGTAAGGGATAAGATTTGACAAACACCATTCGAATTGGCAATACGAAGTTAAATCGGGTAAACAAAAGTGTATGAGAAATGCAGTCTGTAGATCTGTATAAAGTACATTTTTGATATTTGGATTTTTTACTGATTATATTTGATTTTCGTTTGAATATTTATCGAATATATCTACATGCTCTTAATCCTAAACCCGAGTTTTTTTATATTTTGAATTCCCTCAGTTACATCGAGTGTCAAAAAGAATACCTAAGCACGGCATTTATATAGATTTGCTTACACGGAAAACCAAATCTGGGACCGCTTTGCATGCTAAGCCGACATCAAGACCTTTATACTGTTAGCCAGTTGTAAATATCATTATTATTTTTTTTAATAATGTAATATATTATTAATGAGGCGGCTCATTGTTCGAGTTGCGCGACTTCCGATTGACAGGTCCTCCTAGTTTCAAATACTATTGGATTTTTTTACTTAGATATTCTATTAACATTTTCTGGTAGTGTCTCTGAGTCTGGATTTGTGTCTGGTGTATGGCCATAGACCATTCCATACTGGGAATTAATGAAACGTGAGGGTTGCACTCCTTAGTCTACCTCTTCGAGGAATACAAAGGTGATGTTACGATTTTTAATGTTAACTAGTGATAATATTTTTGCATGTTGCCTACTTATTTGTATATCTATCTGAATATCTATACGTGAAATACATAGGTACGTAAATGAAAATGTCCTGATATGGCTGAACTTTTTACAAGTACACCGGCCTTTTTAATGTTACCTTTGGTTTTTATTTCGACGTAATCGATCTACTCAACTTGCGGTCACGAGGCACGCCCCGCGCCGCGCCATGTATTACCATAAGCCATCCTTCAGTGGAGGTGCTTTTAGCTCGCACAAGTTTCTTTCTTGAAGCGCAAATGTACTTTTGACGTATCGCGCAAAGTCGTATCAAAAATTCAGTGTAACCTAAGTTACATTAATTTTAATGTCATTCAATGTGTTAAAAACCAGAGAAAAACATAGTAAAGTAATATGCAAGATAAATATAAGGAGATTGACCCATTTAAGGAGGCACGTTGAGTCTGTAATTTATTTGGTAGTAAACGTATTTGGGACATATTTGGGCCTCGGTGCCCTCTACTTTTCGCGTAACGTACCCAGCTTGAATCGCATACTGATATAATAAAGTGATGGCCGTAAAAAATATGACAATAGTTCCAACAACGTGAAACATAACTGTTAGTATGTAATATTTGAGATACGACGAAACCTTCGATACATATCATTGGATCTTTTCCAAGTATGGATATTGTATTGTCACGAACATTACATAAACGTGTAGGTACTCGTAAAATCCGGAATTTTGTAAAGTAAATGCTTCGCAAAGATATCTTAGAGGCATTCTGAAAATATTTAGAAGGTCACCAACACAATGGGCCGTGACGTGAAGCGACTTTTCAATTGTAGCGAAAAGAATAGGTCTCTCTTATTTTCAGAAATAATCTAAATAGTAGATAAGAATGTACAGTTCTCTTGGGTCACTTATTTATAAAAAAATCTTAATAAATGACTGTCGTTATTAAATAAGTCGAATGAATATCATTTCTTGATATTTTAATAACTGCCTCATCATATCAAGTTATGAGAACATATTCTAGACTAGCAGTGTCATGCCAGCTTCGAGTTATTATTCGTAATTTGAATTTATTGAAGTTATTGTACATATTGTCAGGATCCAAATTAATTTATGTCTGTGCAGATATAATAAAAAATATTTACATGGGTAACCATTTGGCAAAATTGCACAACAACCATGAAGCATTCGACCCACAAACATAAAGCATTGGACTAGCAAGCCGAATTGAAAGTGCTAAATTCTGTGCAGTTTAATTGGTATTTAGAAATGTATATAAACTCATCAGAAAAGAACATCAGCGTACAAGCACATAAACATAACATGGAAATATATACATATATTTATAAACGATTAGAGTTAAAACAGAGATTCCTTTAAAACGTTTTCTATATAAATCGCTGCAGAACTTTTATTGTTATCCATCAGAGATCAATCTTCATGAACAGATATGAACGTTCGCTAGACGTATTTAGGTAGATTTATCTGCAGTTCTTTAGACTGTCTAGACGGGATGTCGTTATTCGAATGACGAGGGTTCAACCTACGTACGATGAGAGCTTGAGAATCAACCGCATGCATTTACATCTTATGAACAGATCAATCATGTTTTTGGTGAAAAAGGGTGCCCGGATAAAAAAGCTTGTTATTATGAAGTGGGAAATTTGGGGTTCTCGGGGAAGCAAATTTGCTTTACATATTTGGGACTCTGCGGAATGGGGGAGAGGCTGTTATTTTTGGAACTGAATGGTAACTTTAAATATCACGCTAACTTACTCGACGCAATAATCACGGTGTCGATTAGCTACGAGGAAGATTTTGGGCTCCATTCTTATTGAGCTAACATCTGAATAATAAATTAGGTATATATCTATGCTTCGTAAGAATGTGTTCATGACAATTACATGGTTACAATGGTAACACAATTTGAACTACAACTGTACGTTAGTGCAACTGATGTCTATTAATTGAAGATGATTTAACACAAAACCATTATTAGAATGTTCGTGTTAATAAAAGTCAAATTTAGGTAACAAATTAGTACCGTTTTATAACGCTTTCAATTGCGTGAAGCGTTTAACAATAAACGAAATAACAGGTACATTTTTCATCGATCAATAAATGACACTTTAACGTTGATATCCAAAAAATGAAATATCAAAACAGACTTATATTTTAGCGGTATCGAGATATATAGTAGAAGCGATAAATATAATAAAGTAAACAGAGTCACAGGCACGATAGCGTGAAAAGCGGATGAACGGAGACAGTGATGAAATGGTACATTAGAGACCTGATTTTGTACGGGCACAGCAAAATGAACGTTTTTCCGCCCTTCGTACTTTATAACACATATTGTTTGTAGCAGGTTTCCAAAAGGTCAAATCAATTCTGAATACACACATAAAAAGGAGCACATGTAAAGTATTCATAATTTTTTAATTTACGACATCATTTGCAAATTTACTACTATAGATTTGCTAGATTTCTCATGAATACCAGAATGGACAGGAAAATGAAATATTTTTATTTTCATGTCAAAATAAATATATATTACAGTGTAATGAACAAATATACGCATAAGTATAATTATTAGCACAGTAAGTTCTTCATAGGCGAAGTTATTAACGCATGATATTTGACAAAATTAATCTGGTCGTTGTCTACTCCGTTCAGTAGGCGTTATTATAAATTTGTAATACATTTTTTTCTTGTTATAAAATTGTAATACATTTGGCTGCCTCGTTGATCATGTTGATTGCAAGCGCGACTGCCGATCAGGAGGTCCTAGGTTCCGTTCCCGAGTCGGGCACGATAGAATTTTTCTAATTTAGATTTTCTAGTAGTGGATCGGAGTCTGGATATGTGCCCGATGCATGGCAATAGGCTCACCACCTATTCCATAGTGGGACGTAAACGTAAAACTAGTGATACGTGGGACTGTACTACACTCCTTTGCCTACTTTTTCGGGGATTACAGGCGTGATGTTATGTTACTGTTACGTTTTTTTATTATATTTTTGGTGTTATGAATTAACTTTGACGAGATACATACATAGAAAATATTTAGTAATAATAAGAAACACCTAAGTAACGATCACCTAATATCGTTAAAATATGACTTCAGTCTTATTAAGAATCCACATACTAGATGTTAAAAACCGTCATAAAATCCTTTGCTTGGATACCTTCTGATACTAAAACATACAAGCATACAATTGTACATACTGTGCCGTGTCCAACTATCGAAACATGCAAGGGTTTGATGATCACGTTGATGATGTTAATGCTGATGAAGATAACGTTGATGATAATGATAACGTTCATGATAATAACATTGACAGTAGTAACTTTCATGATGACAACGTTGATAGTGGTAAAGTTAATTATGTTAATGTTGATGATGATAACGTTGATGGTGATAACGTTTTTGATGACAGCTTTGATGATGATAACTTCAGCCCTTCCGATTACACCAGCATCATTGATACCGAAAACGACACGCACTCGGTTAAATCAAAACATCAGAATAGGTTCTTTGTTCAATAACTCGTTACCGTATTCAAGTGAATGCAGCACTCGGAAAACCTGAAACCATTACAATCAACCTTTCATGAATTCAGTGCAATTACAATTCACAGTTGAAAAATGTCGCGAACAAACCTACAGCAACGTGAGGTTTAATTTAAAATAAAAACAAAACTGTCTCGCAATGGCGCAGTTTGGCACGGTACGCGTGTTCCGTTCGAAAATCTTGAATATTTCACAGTAACTCGTTACTGAGCCAAAAAGGACGTTGACCGATTTTATTCCTGAACTGTGTGCAGTTATTTTGCGTAAAATAAGAATCAATATTATTGCATTTAATATCTGCAATTACTTATATTCAAATGCGGCATGACATGGCCGCAGTATTTTATGAAAAGATCACGCTTGACCTCATTTCTCTCATGAAGATGAGCGGTCTATTGCTATCGACGTTTCTTTAGACAACCAGTTAATTCTTGTTGGTCACTACAGGAGGACATTATCCGACAGATGATCGCTACCAGGTCAAGTCAGAAACCCTACAATTTCTTGCAGTAACTTCACAAAATATTTACTTACAATTTACTTACATGTACATGCAGCTTAGAATAAACAAAATGTTATATAATAGTAGGATAGGGTGTCTCTCGTATCGATTGTTATTTGGTAATCCTCTGATACGCAAAATTTGTTGTAAAAATGCAAATATTGTAGGGGTTAAGGGCTTTAGGGGTGAACAGAGCAAATATTAAAATATATTTTATGCAATTAATTAAATAATTATTAAACTATGACAACGCTTTTAATGGTATATTAACAATTGATTAATAAGGAACCTCAGTATGTCTAATATATAAAATATATAATTTTAAATCATAAATAGCACTATTTCTTACGCAAATTAGGTCACGGTTTTAAATAAGAGTGTCTTCAATTCAACATTTCATCAGGTAACCGGAAATTGATATCAAATATTGGTTGATCTGATCTTGCTGCAAGAATTTCATTGAGATTGAGATGTTAAGATTTGAAGCATCCTTGTGAGACACTTTGTTTTACTTTATCCATAAATACTATCATCATATTCAGTAAATTTTAGTACCAAATTCATTATTATGAAGCATTTTCTTTCATTTGCGAATGGATATTTGTTTCTTTAACTTCATTATGCATAAATTTTATGTATTTTAATACTTTAGTTGTACACAAGATAAATGTATGTTATACGTATTTTATAAGTAATTTATTAATTGGAGCTATTTTAATTTTATTCAATATATACATACATACTGCTATGATTTTAATAAACATGTTCTATTGACTTATATTAAATTTAACTTATATTTTCATGTGTGTAGGTATCAGAGCACGATCCTCATAACTTTTGTTGCCAGCCGTGCCAAGTTCATCAAAAATGTAAGGCCGTTCAAAACAATAAGTCTGAGATCAATAAATCCCTTGCCACGAACAAACGACTAGACGACAAGTGTTGACGGACGGGCGCGAAACCAATCCAGCGTAACCAATAATACCATACTAATATCTTAGTACATTAATAGTATAATCAGACACACATACCCAATAATCAGCGTTTTTTATTCTTATCTATATAACAGCGCACGTATTCCAACAAAGAGCGGTGTTCGGGGGCTCCAGATAACGAATCGATCGATACATACGAACTCAAATGAGATTTTCCTTGAACAATCTCATCGTTTTCACGTTGCACCGTAGTAGATCGCCGTAGTTGTGTATTAATTAGTCTTATATGTATATAGAGATGCGCCGAGGGCGTGTATAGTCGTACTCACGGTAGTAGCAGCTCCTCGAGCGAGTTACACGGACACCGCGGTTCACTGCACCGTCGGCCCGCACCCAGCCGCCGTAACAACAGATGCACCTTCTCGCGGCCACTCCGTCCTGAACTTGCGTAACATTTATATAACGAGGCACATACCGTCCACGAACAAAACCGTTCGGTCAGAAGCGGGCTCGCGCACGGCTCCCGACACCGCTCCGTCCTGCCATTTTGGATTCGATCAGACAACACGGCGGGATCGCGGGATCGCTGGCGCCCGTTCCACGTGCTCCTACCGACGAGCTAGCCACTCTCGGCCGTGAATCTCTTACAAAATCGAGATGTAACGGAACTACGTTCGGAGGGAAAATAAAAAAGTGTGATTCGGTCGGGCGGAGCGGTCGGCGGCTGCGAGTGGCACATGCCGCTCGATAGTCGGGCGCGTGCGCGAGGAGCCGCGCACGTGACGTCACGCCGCCCTCGCGCCGCCGCCGTGCCTCCACGACCTCCTCAATGAGCCGCCGCCGTCGCCCTACCGCCCTACCATTCCACGCACACACCATTATTATTTAACTGACACCCTTACTTGGACATCAATCTAATTAATCTGACTACTGCCGTTACATTCACTACCAATGGACGTACAGACGGAATCGCGAAACATTCTGGTCAAATTGCAATCGGAAAACTTTTGATGGACGTAGCGGGCCACACTCTTCATTGTTCCGTTGCTGTTTTTTTTTTTCAATTTTCATAATAGCCACGTTTTGTTCGCTTTGGAGATGGAAATTTTTGTTTTGGCTCCAATTCAACGTGCATACACAAGTAGCTTTATGAATAAATAAAAAAAGACAATAACCATTTCATCTTGCTTTTCTGTTTCCATTATCACTATGTGTACATATCCCGTACAGTTCCCGTGAAGCACCCGAAGCGGCTGTGATTTAAATCGCACTAACTGTACGCCGTAGCGATTGCAGCCCAGAGCTTATTACACGCAGGCTCAAACTGTTGCCAAATATAGAATATTTAGAGCAGCGCACTATCACTGGCAATATACGTATTAATACTATTTGCTAGTCAAAGTGTCGTTTGAAGTCCAATATTTTAGTGCCTATTAATACTATTTGCTAGTCCAAGTGTCGTATGAAGTCCAATATTTTAGTGCCTATTACAAATCGCAATCTTTTTAAATCAGTACTAAAATTTTCGTTAACTTAAATCGTGTTTCGTGCGATTGTTTGCTGCAATGTGTTTGATTGCAAATCAGCTTCTAAAAACAATTTCCTTTTTTATTCCACTTTGAACTTTCAAAAGTATACTTACTCAGGCACAGATTTTAACTTATGAAGTAGGCACTTCAAGTCAAACGCTTTGGAGAACTCCGACATGTTGCCTATTTGCTTTAGATATGACTCGTTTTTCAAATTTCACTTCCACTATTTTTTCTATTTTGCTTAAATGCTATCGCAAAAATAACTGATTATATTGTGAAATTTGCTGATCCGCACCTGATCAACGTGGCAGACTATGCACTTAACCCTTTCATCCTTCCTTCGTCTTCCAACAGTGAAACGATATAAGATTCAGAAATAGAACCATTATGTTTTTATTCCAAATAAATACAAAACGCACTACGAGTTTTTTTTTTAATTGGGCAAAGACACCTTTGTAGATTACCTACCTCTTCGGGGATTTCAGGCGTGAAGTTATGTTACATTACACTTGTTTAATAAATTAATCGGAATCTATGATTTGTTGAGAGATACTTAAAAAAACAGAAGTACACTACATTTCAGTTTCAACGTAATCACATCATCATCAGCATCATTTCAAATTACTAACGAACAATGCCAGGTGTAAAAAATTCCGAAAAATGTTCACGACTTATCGGTCTGTATTTTGTGAGGTCACCGGATCCCTGCGATCCTATCGAGGCCACAACAGTAACAATTATGAACAAAAGTATGGCAGCAGAAACCAGCGTAATACAGTTAAACTCTTCTTAAATGTATTCTACATGTTCTTACCTCGTGAAAACTATTAGCATCGTAAAACTGTTCATATTTCACTTCCACTAACACTATTCCATTAGCACATTCTACTAAACATTCACTGTTTAAATTATCAACATTCTGAAAGAATCCATTATAAAAGGGCCCACTCTTATAATCCCCGTCTTCAGTCTGTACGGACACCGTTCTGTTTCTTTGTTCTTCAATCTTTTTACATCCAATGTTTTCCCCGATATTTACAAAAAGTTCGGCGGATGGATTTTCCCACGTTTTTCTTACACAGAGTCTCGGCATCCTGCTTATTGCTGAAGAGAAACAGTTCGTAAAACAATTGGACTTCATTGTGATTTTTTTATACACTCAACTAGAATTGTGGCGTCAGTTTGGTGTGTCTAGAATGAAATCATTCTGAATATAAATCAATATTGATGCCGAGTGGTTCATCAATTCTGATAAAACCCACGATAATAAGTTCATTTATTGGATATCTGATTTATTGACATTGACCGGATCAAGCAAATTTGGTCGTGTCTAAATAAAATATTTATGTCCGGTTTTCTAGTAAATGAAATTACTTAGTTTTTTTTTCATTTAAGTAGGATGCGAACACGTGGGAAAAGTCTCAAATAGTCGCTACCGAACATAGCCATCTGAAACAAACTAGAAGGAAAATATAGGGTTAGGAATTTTATTGCCAATTAGTATCTTTAGTAATTTAACTGACTA
>DWDU01004039.1:0-11103 GCA_018245575.1 Jemadia suekentonmiller
GGGAGGTCCTGGGTTCGATTCCCGGGTCGGGCACTACTAAAAATTTTCTAATTTAGATTTTCTAGTAGTGGCTCGGAATCTGGACATGTGACTGACGCATGGCAATAGGCACACCACCTATTCCATATCCATTTCCTAGGACGTAAACGTAACTGCTGAAACGTGGGAATGTTTTACATTCCTCTGCCTACCTCTTCGGGGATTATAGGCGTGATGTTACGTTTTTTTTATGTAGGTTTTTTCATAACTTTATTTACCGAGTGATTATAGAAGAACCATTTACGTTCGAAAAACTAAAGCTTTACAAACTTCAGTCCGAGAGGGATGAGTGTTATTTAATATAAGGTACACTATGTTTTATCGTCTACGTTGTAGCTAAGAGC
The DNA here is from genome assembly GCA_018245575.1 of Jemadia suekentonmiller. Lineage (NCBI taxonomy): Eukaryota > Metazoa > Arthropoda > Insecta > Lepidoptera > Hesperiidae > Jemadia > Jemadia suekentonmiller. The sequence goes on from DWDU01004039.1 coordinate 384, forward strand.
AGCCAGTAGTAAAAATACTTACGTGGTTGTACTAGAGAGAGACTAAGGGATATCAAAAGCATCAACGAAACATGAAAAGGGCGCCGTTGGGAAAAAAATATCAAAAAATCTTTTAGTCTAAAATAATTGTGATGTAGAAGTGCCTTGAAATAAATGCCACTGTTGCTAGTGTTACGCACCATGTGCAGAGAAATATTAAATTTGTTTTAATTTCGTGTACAAATCATTAACATTCACGTCAAATGTACATCGCGGTACAAATTGCTGTGTTTTGCAAAACATCTTTTGCTATAAGCTGATGATACATGTGGACTTAATTAAAATTTCCCCTTTCCGTAATTTATGTAGTTGATATCGGCGCGGCGTTTGATATATCGGTCTCATTGTGTGTGATGGCGGGCTCCGGACAGGCTGATTCGCGTGATTTATAGCGGTCTACAGATTATAGAATATTTCGTGTACCCGCTTCCGCCGTTTAGCCAGCAACAGGATAGGTACATCAAAAAGAGATAGACAAAATTCGATACGAAACAACATGCTGTCGTCATATTGCATGATTAAAAAAGGTGCCCGGAGAATTATTCTAGACTAGTAAGGTGTTGGAAACACTGATGTTCTCGCGAATGTAACCGCTATTTGTAACAACGCTTTTTGTTTATCCACTATTGTTCAATACCATAATTCTGAATGTACATAAATGACGATCATCGCAAAAGCACTATTGGCTATAGTAATAAAATGCGAGTAATTAAAAAACGGTTAATGAAAACGTACTATTCATGAACGTGATTTACATCTGCTGTACGATTATTTTGTTCACATTATATATGTTATAAAATCAGTTAAATTTAATTACATATATTGGCATGAATTCAATTTAACCAAAACAATTTTTTTTATCTGACTGCGATATGTCTTTTAATAATAATCATCAATTCTACTTATTATGATCGAGTGACTAAAATATTCATATATTAAAGCTATTAGCCATAGTTAATGATTGTAACCTAGATGAGAGCAAGTTAAGGACCAAAGACCTAGCATAAGGTAAAGTTATGTACCAAGGCCGGCTACGTGGCTTAGAAAACATGCAAACCGACAGCTGGTCGAGTAATTGTAAAACATGACATCCGCTCATTATGTTAGCTACTGGGTGAGCAGGTGATTTAACTAGGAATTAAATTTAATCAATCAATAGAAGATAAGGTTTCCACTAACGGTAAAGTTCGGAGTAAGGTCATACCAATAGGGGTTGGTTCGCTTATTAATCCGAATACGTTGGGTTTACTAATGGATTATTGTTGAAATAGTCACAATAACATTTTTACCATAACTGTGCTCAACGTTTTATACCTTTTACCTTGATTCAACATTTTATCTCTCATGTGGCGACTAAGTACAGTCCTCGTTAGTCTATTAATTATTTACCTGTAACAAACAAAACACAAATTAGTTACTGTGAAATGAATCATTAAAGAAAGCTGTAATTAAAATTCTGAGAATGGACAGTTGGAAATTATAAACAGTAAGAGAGTTCTCCTTCACAACCAGCGACTCACTAATCGTTCCTCGGGTGTTGCAAATGTCCATAGGCGACGGTGACCATTTACCATCAGGTGGCCTATTTACCTAATTATCAGGCTGAATATACATATATTTACGTAAAGTAACAAATAAACTGCTAATTATCACTGTGGCTATCTCGCGATTAATGGAAAAAGGCTTAGATACATACGTATGTATCGTCACAGCAATTATAGGCATCGAGCTTCAAGAAGCAAAATCTTATGATGAAAACCCATATATGTACGTATATCTTCAAATTTATCTCATTAACCGTAGGATTATAATATAATAAAAAGCTCAGAAGTCTGTAAAATCGCGCCGCGTGTAATTTCATGCGTGACGAGAGCACCGTGAAGCGGGGTAATTGGGGATGGCTAATTGTGACAGTGTAATGGGGGATGTGATGTTTAGCCGGTAAATTACATCTCGAGGTTTAAGGGACGGAATTTTAGGTTTAACAAGAAGCAGTGCGAGAATTACTGATTTATTAATGAAAGGAACTGAATGGATTTAATAATTTTATAATTTAAATCCATGTTTGAAATTTATGTTTAGGGCACATTTGAAGTTACGTTCGCCTCGCTATTATACAGATAAGAGGCATAAAAGGTCAATTTTGGGCGAGTGAAATTGAAAATACGAATATTATTATATGGTCATAGTATTCGCCACATAAGTCATCATAAAACTGTAAAAGTAGAGTAATAGGACTGTAGCTAGGCAATATTTTGTATGTACATAACTTACAAAAATAGGTAAGTAATAATTTTGTATGTTCATAACAACAAAATATATTAGTCAGACTGGAGTAATGAACATTAACGGTGACGGATTATTACCCATGCGATGTCATCCTCGTACACTTTTTAATGATTTTTCGAATCAGTTGGGACCCTCAAAATCAACGTCATCCACTCAATATTACCTTAAGTGTGACATCAATAACACACGTGACATAAATTAGAAGCTGCGAAAACAAACTACGTTTTAGTATTGTATTTTAGTAAAAATTGAGTTTTGTAAACATTGCATTTATCTCGGCCGGGTCGCTAGTTATTTAAATTTTCATTAAGCTGCAACGTCATCTAGGTATATTGGACTGAAGATGGGCGAAACAATAAGGAACAAAGCACACTGGTAGTATGCGAACAGACAATTCTAAACTTTTGACGTTTAGTATACAGAAGTAAATTTTATTATCGTATTGTTGTTCTTACGTGTTTGGGTTAATTTTTTAATTAGTTCAACCTATTTATTTTTTAAACGATACCTATTTAATTATATAAATTGTTTAATGATTTGTTGTCTATACATGCCATTGGATTTAGGGAAATGAAGATATTCTAATTTACTTAACGTTCTATTTAGTAGACTTCACCATGTTGATAAAAAACGGAAAGTTTGTTGAATTTATGATATTAATATAACTGTACACATCTTGATCCAATATTTCATAAAAATGTATTCCCAATATAATATTAAAATAGTGTTAATATATATTTTAATTTTTTGTAAATAATTAGTTTGAAGTAATTAGTTTTAAATAGTCCTAAGGCACCAAAGCAAAACGCAAGGCATTGGTATTCTAGTGAAGATTGCATTGCTTACATACATATTAAATGAGCAATTTTAATACGACATTTTATTTGTGTGGTTTCTGACTATACCATTGGTATGGTGGTAATATCTTGTGTGAACAATGTCACATGCGAACGGAAATAGAGAGATTGTGGGAATATTTTTGAATTAACTTTACTGTTTTTGAGCGAAAATTGCTGAAAACGTGAGGAAACACTAAATAAACGAAACAAACGGATCGCTGTTGGCTGACTGCGTTTGTTAGCGCGAATTGTGTTTGATTCTCATCCAGTACAAATATTTCTGTATTGAGTAGAGATACTTCATTCATGTCGAGTTGTAACTTCGCGTAAAGTAACATAGATATTACACAGTCATGGAGTTTATTAATTGTCTAGTTACCATTACCCAGGCTTTGTCCTGTTTGCAATCAGATGATCATATGTGATGTTCTCTAGCGATATTATTATTACTATTCATACTTATATGTATACGTACTATATAGTAATATCTATTTTATAATATATGATAAAATTATTAAAATCTGTAATTAATACCACTCTTTAATAACTCTACAATGTTTTTTCATAATTAAATATACAAAAATCATACAACCTCATAATATTCATTGCATTCTTGCTTACACCAGATTGGAAATTTACAAGCAAATTTAAGTATTACATAGTAAAACAGCCGCTGGAACGTATTCAAGGACGAAGTTATATCCCCATTGTTTTATTACATGACGCTGTTCTGAACTAAAGTAAATTCTTAGGGACAACAAAATATTTTAGTAATTTTTAAACCATATAAAGTAAAGACTATCTCTAATAGACTGCCTCGTTAGTCGAGTGGTTGTGAGCACGACTGCTTATCGAGAGGTCTTGGAATCAAATCCCGGGTCGGGTACTTCAGAACTTTTCTAACTTTGATTTTCTAGTAGTGGCTCAGAGTCCGACTTTATCCCCGATGTAAGGCAATAAGCTTACCCCCCTTTCCATAATGGGACATAAACGCAATTAGTGAAACTTAAAAACGATAAACTTAAACGATACTACACTCCTGTAACTTCCTCTTTGGGGATTACAGGCGTGAAATTATGTTTTTTACCCATTTAAATTCCTTACCTCCTCGACACTCCCAGTAAACTTTACACACAATTCTTTATTCGCAAACACAACAAAAAATCTGCTATCACCAAGTGTTTTCAACCCCTGGCCGAAATGGATGCAATAATTTATTTTTTCTATTACGTCCCCATCTAGGCGGGATATTCAGTTTTGAGTTATGGGACCCATCATCTTCATACTATAGGGATTGCTAAACAAGATTCAGCGTCATTTGTCTCGTGTAGTTCGACGTTTAAATTTGAGGATCTTCATATTGTTTTCGTTTATATATATGCCAGCTCACGCGTTTAAAGCTATTTAAGTAACATCACGCCTATTATCCCCGAAGAGGTAGGCAGAGGAGGAGAGGTTAAAATGTTTTAAGTCTGTTTACGCTTTATCTATGATTCACTGTAAGGATAGTGTATCAGAAGTATTTAAAGCTGTTTTTTACATGAGTAAGTATAGGTAACGAACAAGACAAAAGGAAATAATTTTTACTATGTCCAACAGTATATATAGTTAATGTTACCATTAGTGACAGTAAATCAAATTTAGTAAAAAAAAACAGTTCACCCTCTAAAAGGCCCAACAAAAGAATCTTATCTATTGAGTAGACCCGGAAATGGCGTGTGGCGGTAAACTTTATCTAATGATTTTATAATGACGTTCATAAAAATAATAATTGAACGAGCGAATGAATGGATGCCTGCCGGGACTTCAGTGGCAACACAATGGTGGAGGGTGTCAGCGAGGGAAATTGGAAAAAAAAAATGAAAAATGTCACAAGTATACAGACCGTCTTTACGCAGTTTGTTATGGCACATTTTGTGTAAAAGTTGAAGTTTGCTAACGGAATCCGCATGTTGAGCTGGTGGGATACTAGCTGCAAGTTCCACAGAAGATCAACTGATACGGAAATCGCTGCTTTAACATAAGAGGCAACAGTTAAAGGCAAAATATTAAGGGTTGACAGTGGTGGTAGTACATACTTTATTACATGCAAATACTCGTATATATGGGATGAATGACAATGCCTATTTAAAGTAAGTCTACATTACGGTTATAGATCGTTAGAATGTACAATAGTTCAGAATTTCATAACCGTGTTCCGAAAGGGTACCCATGTCCAACGGTGGAACAATAAAATGGATCCGAACAGCTTCACAGAAGTTAGCCGAGCGCCTCTTATGACATACGCCTGAAGCAATAAAGCAACAAACATCAGAGATAAAGTTTACACTCAAACACGATGGAAACAATCGTTGAACTAATTGCAACACAAATATTTAATATCCGAAGAGGTAGTAGGCGGAGGCGGAGGAGTAGTATAATAGGTGTAGGAGTAGTATAATAACTAATAGGTGGTATGTCTATTGCCATACACCGGTGTCCTAAGACCTATCCAATATCCGATCCATTACTAGAAAATCTGAGTTAAAAAAATGAAATAGTGACCGATCCGACATTAGAACCCAGGACCACTCAATCGGCAGTCGCGATTTCATCCAATACGATCAACGAGGCAATCAGTAAATATCCTACAATGAAACAAAGGTTTATTTTATTAACCTTTGTTTTCATAGTAGCGTAAAAACTTACGTTCAGCTGTGGGCTGTAATTAGGATGATGATGTAAAAAAGGCATTTTGGATTTTATACACATATGTAATTTAATAATTGACTGCCTCATTGGTCGTGTTGGTTATAAACGCGACTGCCGATCAAGAGGTCCTGGGTTCGATTCCCGGTCAGGCACTATGGAATTTTTCTAATTTAGAATTTAGGCTCGGAGTCTGGATTTGTGCCTGGTGCATGGCAATAGGCTAAGCACCTATTCCATAGTGGGACGTAAACGTAACTGGTGAAAAGTGGGAGTGTACTACACTCATCTGCCTACCTCTACAGGGATAATAGGCGTGATGTTGCGTTTAATTTAATAACAAAATTCCATAGAAATCTATAGCAGTAGTAGTATCGCTGACGTCAACTCGTCAGCGATTCTTCTCCTGATACTTTTATTAACATCGATGTTTCTCTACTGATAGCAAAATTGTTGTGACAGTATAAAATCAGTGGACGTTCTATACTAAAGGTCCATAAAGCCAATCCGAGAAACAATAACAAAGGGGTGAACGAATATAAAGATGCTACCAGTACCGCAGCATACTGTTTAGGGAACAATTGAATAATTATATTTTTCGGTTTCTAAAGAACGTCTTTCAGATTTTATTACATAATTTTAAAGAGTTTTGGTCCAATTAAAGTAGATTATAACAACAAAAAAATTATATTACACAATTTTATATCTCGTTACAAACATAATTTCAGAACTTGTATTTTTACCAAAACTCTTAAAATTGGATAAAAATAATAAATGAATAGAAATAATGATTGTCTGTAAAAATAAAAGATGCTAAGTCAATAGACAAGGCCGCCGACCTCAGCGTCTACGTTTCCACTAAGTCTTTTATGCGGCGCCCCTATAAACTGTAATAACAGTGGAAGCTGAATTTTCATGCAATTTTCTAAAACCATGAACTTTTTTGCTTGATATTTTTTAAATCACAAAATTATGCAGTCCGTATTTGCGGGCGCTATGCATTTATGAATATTTCATTTAATATCCACGAACACGGTGGAATATTTAATTATAATAAAATTAGTTGCGCTAGCGCTGTGAGTCGTTCACTTTCCAAATAGGTACACGTTATTTTAATTGAACGTCAGATATGTGTATGGAGAAGTATGTTAAAGGTAACATATACGACATACGTAAGAGCGTATTGGCACAAGGGAAGACAGAATAACATTCGTCTCTTGGACATAGCTCACGACGTTGTCCTAAAAACGAATGCATTTTTTACAATTTACAGTTTAATACTCGGTCACAATTAAGTATATCAAAGAAACATGAACATAACACTACAATTTTGAATTGTTCATTCAAAAACACTGCATTTTGTTTTGTATTTTTATTAAAACTTCACCGACATGCCCGTACATAACATTAGGGAAATAGAAGCGTGATGTTCTGTGTAGAATATTATGCAACTGCGGAAATAAGTCCATGAATAACATTGACGCGTTGAGTAAAAACGAATTGAGCTTACACATTTTGAGTTTTTAATGAATAACATTATCTTTCAGCTGCTACGCGAGTAGTTTTCTAAGAAAATATTACTCAAACCCAAAGCACACATATGCTGTCTGTGCAAGAATCGACCGCACAGTAGATCCAATTATTTATATTGCTACATTAAAGCTGCGTTCTAAATTAATGTAAAGGCAGAAAACTCAGAACAAATTTCACTGCAACAATAACGTAGGAGATATAGACAATTGTAATCATTTAATAGTGTATGTATGCTTGCAAGTCTGTGAGACTACGGCGTTTTAAATAATCTTAGTACCTATTATTACATAATCGCCGTAGGTCTACTGAGTATCAAATATATCTTTCCTTACAGATTGACCGTACTTCTTCTCCATCCCCCCCCCCCTTTATGCGCACAGAAGCCGATTCCGAAGATTTCTAACCCCCACATCAGACAGTGACTGATCTATTTGGTCAAGATAGCTGGGTCTTGAACGATGTGATATTTTGTTGAATTTATTAATAGCAAAATAGAATGGGCAATGTCTAAAATTACGTAATTCACGATCAAAAAAATCTTTATGAAAGTTTAATTAAAGCTTTGATAGAATAATGTAAAAATTAAATTATAATACTTTCCTTTGCGCACAGGCTATGACAAAGAAACATTCATAATTATAATTTGAATTGTTGGAATATTACTACCAATTATCCTTTTGAGTCAATTAAGGATACTCCATTAATAATTGTCGAAGCGCTGAAAAATGATAAAACCAAGTTAAGTAACAAGTTATTTACGGCGCTACCTCGCTGTTCAAATCTTTCTACTTCTTAACTTTAAGCTCATAAAAACCGAGATTTTGTTTTCGTTATGTCGTATCTTTAAATTATGTTTGTAATAATATAAATTGACTAGTTTTTCTACAATTAAACTTTCTATGCTACGAATGGCCTGAGAACGGATTAGGTTACCTTTTTTTCCATGATTTGCCTTTGCGGTTGTTTTTCTTTTAATTTATTTTCCTCACAGTAACCTAACTGAGGGCTAAAAAATCACTCTTTCTCTCTTTCTTTTAAATGTCGTTGTTTGTTTTATCCTTTATTACAGTAAATTAAAACTAATTTACATTATTGTTCCACATAGGAGGATGACAGACAGAGAAATATAGTACAATTTGTTAAATATGCAACTATATCGTGTGTCGCTTGCCGGCGTAATGGCGGACGATGCGGAGCCGACCCCGAGGAAGCGCGGGCGCGCGGGCGGCGGCAGCAGACGCGACGGAGGGGAGAACACCGATGCGACCCGCGCGTGGACAAAGTCCCCCGGAGTCGAAAAGGGGATACCTAGTACCTAAAAAAAATATGTACTTACAAAGATCAGATCGTCGCTACATGGCGTACTGGTTCGCTGACAACGTCACATAATATTTAATTTCACATCCCGTATTAATAACAATCTCGTCCTCGCTAGATGGCGCAGTGACTGCAGATGACGTCACGGTAACATACTCGTAGAGCGGCCGGTACTCGTACTCCGAGTCATCGATACTCTCGTACCGAGCTCCGCGGAGTACAGACGCTTCCTAGTAGTTATCATTGATAAAGTGTACAAGTGTTATCAAGTAGTTATTCTTAATAAAGTGTTCACCCAGTAGTATTTTTTTACAACAGAGAAAATATACAGATGAGTAGCCGAGGTATATTAAGTACGTGAGTAATAAATCTCGCGTTGATAGAAAGAGATATAACATGTATTTGGTATATGTAGGATATATGATGACGACGAAGTTGGTGGCGAATGCAACAATTTACAGAACGAAAGAAGTACCATAATATTTCTCTTTTTCCTTCGATTGACGAGACTTTGACAACTCTTTGCTTGGCCCGTGAGGAGCTTGGAGAATCGGTTTATGTTTCATTACGGTAGATTTCGGGCTACATTTATTACGATTTAAAGTAATAATAGTCACAATACCAATTCAATTTTTTTTGTTGAATCACGTAATTGCAGGATGTGTGTTACATAATGAACTTTTACAAACAAATCGTACAATATCTATATCTGCATATGTTATCTGAACGTGCTACAAAAAACTATAATAACATATCGTTGTCAAAGTCTTTATTTATGGATGTGAATATAACCAGTTGAAGATCTCATTTATCATTGTTTAATGTTTCATATCATAAGCCATATTCTTATGTCACTTGTCTACACTTATAAAAGTATGTGTATTGCAAATCTCACATGGGATCCTATTGATGAGCGGTGAGTAAGATACGTTAAATAATCCGTAAGGTTGTTATCAATTTATTCATATTATTACGGACACACAAACACAATATACAAAATTGTACGGAAATTTAATGTCTCCTCCTCTTAGGCAAAAACTTTACCTCTAAGTCAATAGACGCGGCCACAACTGTTATTTTGTTCATGTATGTCTGGTTAATATATATACGTCCTTTTTCAAATGGAAAATGTTCAGGGACACGTGATAATGGAAGTGATACGTTGGCCACATAGTAAATGCCCTGTAAGAAGAAGAAATATAATTAAACTATGTGTTTACACTACTTCTCTTGGCTAGATAGCCTCTCTTATCTACCGGCAATGAATGTTACAATTCTGTCCGTAAGATTTTATGGCTATGTGAATAAAATAAATGTTGCAGGTAATTAAGTAAATAGATTCTCAGCGTAAAATAATGATAAAAAAATATTTTTGTTATTAAATAGTAGACATTATAAGAAAAGTAGTAATTTAGCGTGACAGCCCGGCAACCGTTGCGCTAAAGTTTCGTGTGTACTGTGTGTGGTCATGTAGCTAATTGAAACCGTTGGCTGTCACAAGAGGTTGGAAGTTACATGCCTTATGATTGATAAAAACCTTCGAAAACAACTTATCAATATGGTTAAGGAGCATAAACGGGTCTTTGAAGTTCTTCAGCAAGCTTTTAGCCCCCAGTTTTAGTCTATATTGTAATTACGTAAATCATGCTTCTCTGTTCTAAGAGGTCTGTTTCTTTTCTTCTTCTATTTTATCGTGTCTTCATGTCTGAGGGTCGTGATCACCAAAAATCGCCTTGTACTTAAGGCTCTTCAGGTTTATCTGCAGCGGGCTTTTTGAAGCTTCTTTCGGGTTCTGCATCCAATACTTTTCAAGATGGGGTCCAACTATCTGATCGGCGCTCTGCCCCTAAGTTTTTGGCCTGTATATGTCCCACTATTATAAGCTTTTCTAAATTATGCTCCCTGCGTTCCACGTGTCAGAACACGGTCACCCTTTTCCAATCGAGCTTATGAGGTTCATGTTTGCGAAGCATACTTACAGGAAGATAGAAAAATTCAAAATTTCCATAATATCA
>DWDU01004040.1:0-11103 GCA_018245575.1 Jemadia suekentonmiller
CCGACCCGGGGATCGAACCCGGGACCTCCCGATCGGCAGTCGCACTTGCAACCAACACGACCAACGAGGCAGTTAAAGTTAAAATTTAAATATACAATATTGCTTATATTGTATTGATTTTTTATTTTTTTTTATTAATAACAACTACGTAGAGACCAAAACAGTTCCAAGAAAGATTTATAGACTATAATTATTTATGTCATGGTACTATTATGACTTCTTAAGTCTTAAACATCACACAATTGTCAATGCTTATTATGTGAAAACTAAAGAAACTTGTCAAACTAACAAACTGGAGACCTTAACAAAATTATACTCGTAACTCAGTTTAAAATTTCCTAACTAAGTTTGAATGGGGTTCTAAATTATATTGCATTTTCCATCTCCGCGAAGCTGTTATGATACTGATCAATTGTTGAAATTGAACCATACTCGAATTACAATGCCGGCCATAACTTTTAGTGTTCCTTTTATTGCGCGGCCCTAAAATGCTGCTGCGAATTAGCCGCTAAACTTACGAGTAACTAACGTGGTGATTAAAGATGGTTTACTGTTTTCTAAGGTGTTAATTTTGTTTCATGTAATTTACGTAAACGTAACCATAATTTTAGCGTTTAAATGTTAATAAAAACAGTTTAAATTATTGTTACTACAATTGTCTCTCTATCTCTTCGTTTAATGGCGTGATGTTACGTTTTACTGTTAAACTTTTCGTGAGTGCTTACATATATGATTAAATTAGCCGTCCGCTTAACTCACGCACACTTGCTTAATATAATTGTTCTTGCATTAGTTTTTAAGATAAGGTTAAGGAAATAATTATTGAAACAAAAAAAAAATTGTACCAAATGTAGTACTACAAAACGACTCATTATTTATTGTTGTCGCATACAATTCGTAACATAACAGACTTTCAGTGGTGAAAATTTGTAAAACAATATAATCTGTACTTTATAAATAATTGACTGTGAACGAATTGGACACTGAAATTCGTAAGAACGTTAAATCTCAAAAATCTAGATTTTTTTTAAAACATGTATCCTACACATCCGTATCTCCACATATCTTCATTAGAGCAGTGTGGACACGTACGTTCCACGTTTTACGCAGTGACGTAACAGACAGTTCAGCAACGGGACGTAAAGTTATAGTAGCTAAACAAGGCCTGGTGAAAACGCTCAGGAATTCTCCATTATCAGCTCTTTCGTTTTATTTAAAATAGGGCTCATAGTTCGCGCCTCGTTTTTATTACCGGCGGCATTTTAACAGCGCCGCTCGTAAAGCGAGTAGGAATCTAAAGCGGTACTCATCGCCATGTATCTGATCGGCCACGCGGAAGCCTCCCCTGCTCAATTTATAAGTGGGCTTTTAAATTTTATATTATATATCTCATCACACCACACCCCGACACCCTGTACAAGATTTCGTCCAACTTGGATCTAATTTGAAAGTGAAATTGTCTTCTATCAAGCAATTCACTTTTCATTTGTTTTGTTATAAAATTACTATGCCTTCCATTAGATGAAGCAAAATGCGTATAATGACTTGTGCTACAAATTTATGTCAATTATCATCATCATTAATTTCATCTTTTCTTTATTATTCCAATATTAATTAAGGGGCGCTCAGATATATTTTGGTATTTTAGCGATAATGCAAACAAACATACGAGTATCTTTATCAAGTTTTCGATCACTATAGCGCAAGCCTGCCTAGTTTAGAATGCACGTGTTTGTGTTGTCTCTAGGTAAATATTTAGGTACAAAATCATGGTATTAGATCGCTGGTAATCTGGCACCAACTGGTAACAAGTTCACTGACTTCATTAGACTGTACTACTTAATGACTGCATCTTCTACTATACAGGAATAGCGCAAGTATGCCTATATACAGTGCTCCATATATCTCCTACTATACAGCAATAGCATAATAAAACTGCTGCCAAAAAAAGACTAACTCTCGGCTGGTCGTCCTCGTAAAAACAAAACGAGTAATCATAGCCAGCGGAGAGTGTCCAGTTAGAAATCAGGTTAACTGTTGTTAACGTTTCCACGCATTTGGCGAAATATGACGTGAAATTTATAATGCAAACGCAATTGCGCTGATTGGGCTGGAATGGCGTCACCAAATTGGTTTATCGATTGTGTTTCCGGTTAAATGATATTAATTAGATCATTGCAACAACCTCGTAACAGTCATTTAGTTTAATTTCAATTGGTTGATATACGGTTTGAAATGTTACAGGGCTAACTGAGCCGACAAGTGGAAATTAAATGCGGAATCATAACTGCATCATTGCAAAATTGTAGACATATACGAGTATGTATATATATATTCGTTTTCCTTGTTGGTCGAGTCATTGCAAGCGCGGCTGATAGGCCCTGGGTTCGAATAGTATTTTTGTAATTTAGATTTTATATGTAGTTAAAATTTCTAGTTGTAGCTTCCTAGTAGTAGCGATAATTATCGTAATTATCGTTAATTTATCGTAATACGTCTTATTTTTTAATTCCTTTACCAACACATTTAATTATACTAATATTAAAACCAACTTATAAACGTATAATGTTTTTATATACGACTTGTGTTTGTATGGTATGTAATGGTATGTAAACTATGTAATGGTGTTCTAGTTAGTTAAATTATGAAGTAAGCTGATAAATTTAAAAAATCCAACTTCGAAACCATTGACATAGTCTCTAAAACTTGCCTAATTTCAAACAAAACCAGTGATCGTCAAGCTTTCGTTTTTTTACAAAAACAAAGGCTCAGCCCAAGAAATAAACAGTTCAAAAAAGACAATCCAAGTTTGGGCAGACGAAGTTTTCTAATATTCTCACAACCCAATGTAATCCGGCCCTCCAAAATTCGCTGTCCATAACGATCTTGTCCTACTGAAAACGATTAACTAGAAGCTTCTATATAGCTCTAGTCTATAGAAGTCTGTGATCTGCTTTAGGCTGGATGTTTGGATAAACATCTCTGTATTAGTGTTAAGTGAGTGTTATGTAGTCATACAAGAGTACCACCTGACAGTAGAGTTTATATATAGATGTCGCCACTATAGACGTCGCTAAATAAATATGGTACCTACTATTAAGACGAAGAGAAATAAGAAATGAAAATATCTCATAATGAACGTCCTAATCACATAAATTAAATCTTTATGTTACATAGGTAAAGTATGTACGAGATAATATAGGTGTGAAGAAATGAAGTAAAAGAAAAGCATACTGTACGTTATATTTTTCATTGTAAAACGAACATTGTTCAATAAAACGCAATGTCTACTTATCTTTAATGCCACTGGAAATGAAGCGTGGGCTGATAAACACGACATAACATTATTATACACGAATTAATATACGAAAATAATATCTGTTAATGTTAGCTGTTATTATTATATTATCATTATATAATAATTGCTTCATGTCCATTTCCGCGTAAGCAGACAGCGCCGAGTGTCAAATATTTCTTACATAACAGAAGTGTCTTCATAACTTCCTATACACGTCATTTTTGGTGGCCTATTTGGTCTAAACAGATTTTCATGAAACTTGTCAATTTAACTGACGATAAAGATTTAATTATTATTATTTCTATTTCCTCATTATTATTATTTCTCGTTATCATTATTATTATCTCCTCGTTTTTTGTCAGACCAGTATATTAAAAGGGCTTGCGGAACGTAATTTTGCATGAAAGAAATGATAAACTTTTTGTGCAAGTCGCCGGTTTCGGAGCGATTAGATTAAAGGCGTATTAATGAGGCATACGCAATGATATCTCATTTTTCCTCAGTATTATTTCTTTCCTGTCATGTTTCTTCTGGTGTTCAATCTGTTCAAGAGGGCGGGCTTACTGAAAAAAAAACATGTGGCTTACATCTTACCTGAACGTGACTAAGAAATTGAGATATCTATTGACATTGCTCTCTTCTATCAACATTCTTATTTTTAAAATTTAAAGGTCATCATTATCGGTGTATCGCAGTCTAGTGCTGCACATAGGCATTGCCCTTTCAGAATATATAGTGTGTAAAATATATAGACGTGTCTGGGGGATTACCAATTCCCAGGTAGTCGGAGAACGTGGGGCGGCTTTTGTTCGATTCACTGCTGCAAGATCGGTTTACTCACTGCGTCTCTGAAATAGGTATAACTCCATATATAACTAAAATTTTAAAATTCCTTTGGATGTGTTCTTAAAGGAATCTTCGAAAATATACAAAAATCGTTTTTTTCTAAATTTTAGAGTAGAATACTCCCTTAGAACCTAAATCATATTTCACATCGCTTTCGTCTCGTCAGCAGTACGTTGACTACAATAACGGTTCAATCTTATTATATATGTATTACCGGCTTTATGCATTTGTTTTTCGTGATGGTCCGACTAGTACCAACCTATACGAGGTCCTTCATAATGAACTCCCTCAAATTGCAGCTGTAATTTTATAATTAATAATAAATAAAATATTTCAGAGTCATCGTATGATTTGATTAATAACAATGCTACATACACATAATATTAGTGCCATGTTTATCCAAATAACTACACAAATAACACAAAAAAAAACCGGAAATGAAATGTGACTTGAAATGATAAATATTCATCGCGGGAGGCGTACGAAAAAACTGCTGAAAAAAATCTATGGACACCGCGCCACCCGCTGTTCAATATCGACTAATTGCATATACGCTGACTTCGCAATAAGCCAGACTATTTTTTTTTACATCCGGATAAAAAGAGGAAAGTTTTCCAACAACGTGGTAATAGGAACGCAGCTGCTTCTGTGACAGCGGCATGTTATTCTATATTATTAGTAGGCTGTGCCCGCTTCGGCGGACACATACTACAGAGTATCGGAAGATAGTGGCAAACAGTATCAGTCACTATCTGCCTGCCCCTTAGGATTTGGCGTGGAATTAATAAATGGAAAAATCGGGAATTACGAAGACTATGAATAAAAACAGTCATTTTCGTATTACACCCTTTA
This sequence comes from Jemadia suekentonmiller, assembly GCA_018245575.1. Taxonomy (NCBI): domain Eukaryota; kingdom Metazoa; phylum Arthropoda; class Insecta; order Lepidoptera; family Hesperiidae; genus Jemadia; species Jemadia suekentonmiller. Next base: position 4,997 of record DWDU01004040.1, read on the forward strand.
TATACACGTGAAGGATGCTTAAGCTTTAATCACAGGACGGAAGAAAGGGGAGAGCGGACTATTCGAGTGCTGGTTAAATCCCAGGGGTGGTAAAGAGCTAACTTGTAACATATGCATCTCTTAACCGCGGTACTGTTTCATACAATTTAGCGCATTGAAGGATCTTTTAAAAGGCACTTCGCAGCGAGGGTCGGAGTGAGAGTGAAGAGTTACTTGTGCACAAAAAGTTATAATTCTACGATGGGCCTATGATACTAGGGGCATAATCCGGCAGACGGCGTCGAATTAGGGACATTCTGTGTATTTTCTCTATGTATTTTTTTGTTTCTAGGATATGCGATGAGAAATGACGTTTTCAGTTTGAACCACGTGTGCTCGAGGCGTTTGGTACGCCAACATCTGCTCTTATTATTATTTTTTTCAAAGTTAACTACAGTGATGTTAATCCTGATGATTAATTTTAAACGACATACAAATAACCTGGTTAAATAATATTACTTAGGCTTTGGTTGTATACGAGTGATCTATTAAATAAGTATAATACATTTCGCGTTGAGTTAATAATACTCGACTACGTAGATCATAGTAGCAAAATAACACGCAATTCTTCAGAAAACGACCGTGAAGTTTTTCTTCAGATTCACCTCATGTGCCTCGGTGACCTTGTTCCATTTTTAAATTCAAATTAAGGAGTGTTCTTGAATTCAATAAATGATAATAAGCTAAATTACGCGCTTTAATGAATCAATGCAATTAAATTAAGCCATTAGCCGTTCGATAAAAAATTGTATTAACTTTAATTTCTTTTTTCACTTTTAATATATTAAAATGTCTAATACTCTTTAAGGAATAACAGTACGAATGCCTTCTCCTTTTAAATTTAATCTTTCACACCCTCGTCCAGTACATAAGCGTTTTGAATAATAACAGTTAAAATTATGTAAATTCTTAAGCAAACGTAATTTCCGAGTAGATACCCGACGAGTCGGAACATTTCTATTCATTGCAGGCTGTTAAACACCCCTTGCGATAATTTGCATGCAAGCCATATAATTGCACAGTCATCGGCACTAAATCATTTTTACATAACTACGTCAGCACGTACTTTAAGTCTTAGCGGCTTAATAAGAAGGAAGTAAGAGATATAAAATCAAACCATTTTCAAATTTGTAACCTTAGTGAGACCCCAACCTTTTTATCTATACTTGACTTTCTCAATATGATTAAGATACTTTGCGTTGCTTTGCTACGCTACCGTTGCTTTCATCAAACAGAAGCTTTTGGGATGGAATCAGATATTTTTTCAAAATAAAGTTTAGACTCGCGCTATCGGACCATGAAGAAATTTTCGTGGAAAACATGTTGGTAAGTCATTGTAACGTGAAAGTTAGACAAGCATACAAAAATACATTTTTTTTTTATATTTAAATTGAGCTTTTCTCTACAGCTTCAGTCGTTAAAAGTGCTCTCCATATTGTCCTGGATATTAACTTATTATTTATTTTTATGTGACATTAATTAATAAGTCACCAAGATTGTGAATACCTATATATTGTTGTAATTAAAATATTTTTTGTACTTTACTATTTACTCAAACAATGCAATCTAGTCAAGGAATACACCTAACGTTTGTAGAATTTAATGTCTCGTAAAAACAGGAGCTATTCTGTAACAAAAGAGGTGTAAAAGCACATGTCGTATTACGAAAGATTTATTTAAAAAAAAAACCAAAAAAACTATAACACCATACGAAATGAATGAACAAAAATCTTATTTTCACACAAGCGACATTCAGAATGAAAATTCCGACTAAACATACCCCCGAGATGCGCAATTTACATGCATGAAAGTTGCATCTGCGTTGCCGGAAATGCTGTTTAATATTTTATATTGTATGTAACGTGGGGTTTGCAAGACGCGGACTTTGAAAACCAATTCTCTATTTAGTGTACGTTAACTTCTTAGTATTGTTATATATCATATTAGCGAGGTACTTCTCGGGTTAGGCAGAAAGCACGGACTGCCAAATATTTCTATCCTTACCGTTCCAACGTGCTTTTTCTGCATTGATCACTGTCTTCCTATAAACACATAACAATGAGTGCAATAACTTTATTGAAAATATGTTTATGAATATATTTTTAAAGACAGACTTTCAGGTAAATGTACTAAAACTCTTCATTAGCAGACTCAGTGTCTATATTAACAGTGAATTATTTATTTGGTTTGACATTTTTGAGTTGTCATCAAGAGGCTTACTTATACGAGTATCCTCACATTGTGATTTGCGTCCAACATTAGAACAATAACGGGCTTTTTGGAGGCAACTATTGTTGGAGACATCATCCAGAAAATAATATTCCACGTTAGAGATCTTGCGTCATTTGAAAAATTAATATATTTAATAACACTTCCTACCACTTTGGTAATTATATTTACAAGCACGTGTGCCGATCGAGAGGTCCTAGTTTCAAATCCTAGGCCGATTACTAGTTACTGGATTTTTTAGCTTAGATTTTCTAGTAGTAGCTCGGAGTCTAGATATCCATGGCAATGGACTCATCACCTAATCCATAGTGGACCATAAGCGTATTTGATTAAACGTGGGAGTATACTCTTATACTATTCTTCTCTGCCTACCTCTTCTGGGATTACAGGCGTGTTACGAAAAATATTTACAGAAGCAATGGGAAGGAGTGCTTTTAATCAGCCACGTCAGTAGGAATGGTGCGGAAGTTATTTAAATATAGTTACATCAAAATTTTTGCATTTTTGTAATAACGAACAAAACACGTTATACAATTTTCTACACAAAAAACAAAGAAAGGCAATCGAAGAAAGACATCGCTTCATGGAATATATGGCAAAGACATTCATTAACTTTTTAGTTATATATTAATCAGATAAAGGGAATGGTTAGAAATAGGTACACACTCTAGTCAGAAAATATGGTGACGCCACGGTGACAAAATAATTATGCTATCATATTTTTTACAAGCCTTTGACATAACCATATTTGTATCAGCCATTAATATTTTCCTTTGAGTCCCTTTTTGTAACGAAAATATGTAACGATATTTTTCAACCGCCAATTTTTTTTAAATACCTAATGGATTTATGAGTATTTTTAATACATGCTAGGGAACATCGGCTTTATCTTTGACTCTTCGCTGGTAATAATATCCATATACACGAAAATGTTTAAAATGAACTGAAAACAGACAGCTATTTGTAATTGTAATACTGTTTACAATGTCATTGTAATTTTATGACAGCTATTTAAAATTGGAATAATGTAATTATAATTATATTGAGGCTATTCAACAGCAGATTCAATTTATCACAGCTATTTAAAATTCGAAGGATTTCACGACAGCTATTTAAAATCGGATCGATTTTATGACGGCTATTTATAATTGGAATAAAGTAAAATTAATCGTAATTTTATAATGACGTCAGAACTGAACAAATCCAGTAGCAGAGGAGGCAGCGGATCGTAAAGCAAGGTTCGTGGCGCGCTAATGGAGGCGGTGACCGACATCTATAAACCTTTCAAGTAAATGTTTACGCGTGACCGCGCTTCCAAAAGTAAAATGGGGTACCTACCTACTGTTCTTGTAAATGAAGACCGGCTAACAACGTTTTATTAACAGCCTAGTACTACGTTCTACAAGTTATTATACTATAGCATTACTTATGTATCTATGTAAACGTACTGTCGCCCTACCTAGAAAAGTTTTTTGGTTGCTTTGTTCGAGAAAAGAAAAGTTTCTTCGGTTGGTATAAATAACATTTCAAACAGTATGCTAATGAGTATTTTATTCATCACTATCTTCATCATAGGTCTATCTAAATCCACTGCTAGAGACGTGCTTTCTCTAAGGTTCCGGTTCAGGTTCGCAGAGCATGTTTACTCGGGCCACCTAAGCTAACCAGTAGGCAGGATGTTCAGCCACACGCCATACCGCGATCAGTCAACACCAATAACTGCCAATAATATTATTATTACCAAATTAAAATAAATAGATATTTCAACTATACTAAATGCCACTTCTCATTCAGAGTCTACACTAAGGTCACCTGGTTGTTATGTTGACGCCTTGATAATAACCACAAAGACGAGTAAACAAATCCAAATAGACAACTCATATGTCACCCCGAGATAATTTTGAATCTGGAACCTCACAATTGCAATCATGATTTATTTTCTTGAATTAATGGCAAACTTTAACGTTGAATATTATGTGAGTGAGCATATGAATGTGTAGTAAGCCGTAAACAAGTCGGCGACCGAGATCAATAAACCTACCAAGTAAGTGTGTACGCGTGGTCGCGCTCCCGAAACTTTGCCTCTTTATAAAACACGACCCCCTCGGATAAGGGTGCATCTTTTTAAAAGTACCCCTAACTCTCCGAAATTAAATGTCTAAATGTTAAGTAAAAGTAATACTTATCTGTTACAGATTTATTTTTGACACAAAAATTATATCTGCCACCTGGAAATAATTCAATAATCGTGCAATACTTATCTGGTATTTGATTTTTATATGTTGTTATAATCCTTAGGTTCAATATAATACCAATTGCTGCTCTTTGTAGTCTCATAAGTCAAGATATCACCATTTAACAAATCTATAAAAAAGGTCCAAGTACCTAATTCAATTTTTGTTAATTAATTGGTACATTAATTTATTTTCTATATAATTAATTAATTAACTAGCAATTATTTCGTTATTCATTTTTTAAATCTATAAATTCTTTTATATGACAGGAAGATAAAGTTGACTGCCTCTACGGTCGTGTTAGTTGCAAGTGCGACTGCCGATCGGGAGGTCCTGGGTTTAATTCATGGATGAGCACCATAAAGTTTTCTAATTTAGATTTACTAGTCGGCTCGCAGTCTAGATATATGTCCGGTGCTTGACAACACGCTCACTATCTATTCCATAGTAGGACGTAAACGTAACTGGTGAAACGTGGGAGTATTCTACATTCCTCTGCCGACCTCTTCGGGGAATACAGGCGCGATGTTACGAAGGTAAAGTTAACATAACTTTACGACTGATGTAAGCTTAAAAAACATATCTATAAACACGGTCGCTCAACACGGAAGTCACTTACCCATTTCTTGCGGCAGTCAATCGATCAAGCGGCGTAACTTTATAAGGAACAACTAAACTTCATCGTCCGTTTCGTCGGTGCTCACAATAAAAGACCCCCGAGGCAACGCTCGTCTGATTGTTATGATGAAAAATGACTCTCGACGCCAGCATTGACCGAGTTCCATAGTAACATTTGTTCATTAGCCGGTCCACTCGCTCTGTTTGCTCGAGATTCGCTCCGAGGTGATTTTTGTGGAAGGGTGTTTGAGATATGTAATTTTTCATTTGATGTACCTACTCGTATCTATGAGTTGGGCCCTATGTTGTTTTAGGGTTGTCAAGTTTAAAGGATCCACATATCTACAGTAGTTAAATAAATAGTGATTTTTATTATGTTTATTTAGGATGCACATGAATATGTACACATTAATGTAGGAAGTCCTACATAATTGTATTATTTTCTTACAACCAAAAATCGTATACGCAGAACCTTGAATAAAAACCCTCACCAATTACATAGGGAAATTTGAGGTGGATTCGTAATTGTACAGAAGTACTATAACACTCATTAGCCAAGATTGAGGTGGAGACCTTAATAACAAAGAAATTGCCGCGTAATAAAACCAGCCATTAATTAGTGACTTGCAATTTTGACAGGATTACGCAAAGTGCCGTAATTGGCACGACGGTGCCGTCAACCTTATACGTCAAGCGGTGACCTTGTGGCGGTTTTGTCTCGTTTGGCCTTGTCATCAAAACTGTTAAGAAAGTTGGCGCGAATATATGGCAGACACGAAATGTTTTAACGTCGACCTCAGCGCTAACAAGGCATCTGTGACCGAAAGCAAGAAGAGACTTGCTGTTGAATCGTGTACGTTTATGATTCTACAATTTAATATGACTCGCTACAACAGTGAAAGAAAGCCCGTTAGATTTCTCCATGTTGTACTCCAAGACGTGCCAAACTTGTTAACACGTAAGCGAGTATGTTCTTCATGGAACCTG
>DWDU01004041.1:0-11102 GCA_018245575.1 Jemadia suekentonmiller
ACTGGTGAAACGTGGGAGTGTTCTACACTCCTCTGCCTACCTCTTCGGGGATTACAGGCGTGATGTTACGTTTTTGTATATATATTTTGCAACATTCACATTTAGATAATTAAACTAACTCAGACCCAATAAATCCCTTCATATTCATTATACATATAAATATTCCTTCTGGTCGGTAAACAAACCTATAAATTCTACATTAGTAGTCAAAGTCACTAATCACTGCTCTAACAGAATATTTGCTATCAGTTATCACCCCTAACCTATATTTAACTCTTCTATTTATTTTTCATAAAATGTTTAATGGTAACTTTCCATGTAAATGAGTTTTATTAACTGGTTAAACCTCTGCACGTCTTTATATGTGTCGTTGATGATGTTTCCCACAGTATATAATTAGATACAAACAGAAATAAACAAGAAACGCTTGTTAGTGTAACACCTGAAATTTCAATAAGCCAACAAAATGAAAGTGTTGCTATGTGAACGCGGGCTTGTTCGCGAATTTTCGGGGAATATCGGGAACGCGGGTCGCGTCAACGTCACTCAGCGATATTGGAGTCAGGGGCGCGTCAATAAAATAGCTGGAAGTGATTCTGCGGTATACACGCTGTATAAACTGAGACTAATTTATTTATACAACATTGACGATAAAAACTTGTGTTTATTTAGTATTTTCGTTAACTAGAAATTAGGTTACTGTTAAAAACCGGTTAGTACATTTTAGTAAGGTTTTCACATTAGTTTTCGCAAGTATTTATCTTATTTGAAGTTCGTTACAGACGTGTCGTTACTTCAGAGGTGGATGGTGTGATCAAGTATATATGTTAACCGGCAATTCAACATTACATGGACATCATACACCTTTCGTTGCAAAGCGTTTTCTTTTAAGTACACGTAACATCCTCCTTTTGAAAGTTAAACATCACTCGCTATACCCATAATAATAAAACTCGTACCTTCTAGAGTTCTTTAAACGTAACATCACGCCTGTAATCTCTGAAGAGGTAGGCAGAGGAATGTAAAACATTCCCACATTTCACCCGTTACGCTTACGTTCCACTATGGAATAGGTGGTGAGCCTACTGCCATGCATCGGGCATATATCCAAACTTCGAGCCACTACTAGAAAATCTAAATTAGAAAATTTAGTAGTGCCCGACCCGGGAATCGAACCCAGGACCTCCCGATCGACAGTCGCACTTGCAACCAACACGACTAACAAGGCAGTCAAAACAGCATCCAAGAAACTGAAATGTTATCTCCCATGAATTGTCAGCAACATGGTCTCAAGCAATACTCGGCGCGGCCGCTCCGCCGCGCGCCGGTGCCCACGCTACAATGTTTATGAGTGTCACTAACGCGCCGCCGCGCCGTGGGGCTAGGCAGCGCGCCACGCGTCTGTGAACACAGCCGTTGTGCGTTATAATATGGAAGCACTGTATACTTATTTAATTTATAGGCTATTAATGATCTATTCCACTTCTTAAAAGAAAAGAAGATTGGATCAACATCTACAGCAGCATCTACAGACATTATTAGCTATTTATGTGTTCGAAGAGATGAGTAGGTACTAAAGTTGCGTTAAAGTTGCGTTAGAATGGATAGTAGGTACTACATTTTATAAAACATAGAATAGTTCTATAGGAATAGGAATTCTATTCTAATTCTCAGGAAAAACAAAACACGAAAGTGAAGGTAAAACTCACAAGTAGGGATTAATTTCAGTCACAACGTCAAAAAGTGACACAAATTTACGCTACGCTCGCACCCACTGGGCCAAGAGACAGCAGTTGCAGTACAGCAACGCAAGAAGGTACCTACATGAGATGTACGAATATGTGTGAATTGTACTTATGTTGCTATTCAGCACTTCTTGTAAGTGCCGTTAACTATTTTAGTCACTAATTCTGTTGATTGTTTTTAGGGTCTCCTCTCAAAATGAGGTTAAGACCATATGGCCTTCTGCCATCTTCTATGCTAACCAAGTGACAATTGGCGGACTTCACACGTTTCAGAGAACTATAAAAAAAGTAAACAAACCAAAAGTATGTATAAACTGTAACTTTAATAACGCATTATGGAGAACTGTATACGCTAATCCAGCGCTGGACACACGCCTCCCCTGGAGGGCTTGTGCTCACGTTGGGCACAATAAGTTTGTTGGAAACTGATGAAAACTAGATTTAGTTTATAGATTGATTAGAACTAAACTGATGAAATATAAAGTTCTATAAAAGACAGCACGATATTACAATGAGACACGAGTCTCTTTTATTATAACAGTAGTGTACACTACAACAACAGAACAGAGCAAGCGATGTCTGTGACCAATCGTAGATACCTATACCTATCTATAACATTTGTATACGTTCATATTTCAACGAGAACGAATACTTGTCTATAATATGTTGAGAGCACTGACTCACGGTCGTCAGATCTCAAGTTGAGCAGATCTTGTACACGGACAGCTGATAAATGCCTGTGGCTACTTTAGCGTCCATTCCTAATATATACGATGTACTCGTATATAAACTTCTCATGTCGCAATGTTACTTGCCATACTCCTTCGAAACGATTTGGCCGACTTTTATGAAATTTTTCGTTATATTCAGTAGGTTCGAGAATCGGTAGTGATCTACTTTTCATAACCCTAAGTGATAAGGGTGATCCACACGAAACATTTTATATTTATTTTTTGGACAAACTTTTTTATTTTTATATTTTTATGATGTGGCATTAAAAATACATACTAGACTTAATTTTAATCTTTTTATCACTAACCTCAATGTTTTAATAGTAAAAGTAATTTAATCATTTTTAACCCTGGTCGATAATTATTCAAAAATTAAAAGAAAAAAAATTAAAAGATAGGATAGTTTTTATCCCGATTAGTAGACGTCAATTTTTCTACTGCTACTTTGTTTTATTACAGATAAGGGGTTCAATTACACTTTCAAGCGCCACAAGTTTATAGAGGAGGCGGTCATAATTATAGCACATATTTACCTTAAACAATTATTTCTACGTTACGTAAGTATTCCATTGACTGCGCTATGTTTCAATTTCAAATAATTTAATTTGGAATAACGTGATTGTTTGGAGTAAGAAACAACCTTTTCATACGTAAGTATCATATCGTAATAATAGCCTGTAATCCAGAAGAGTTAGGCAGAGACGTGTAATACCTACACTCCCACGTTTTACCAGTTACGTTTACGTCCACTGTGGAATAGGTGGTGACCTTATTGGCATACACCGGGCATATTCGAAACTCCGTGCCACTAAATCTAAACTAGAAAATCTAAATCAGAATTGTTCAATAGTAACCGAACGGGGATTTGAATCCACCACCTCCCCGTCGGCAGCCGCGCTTACAAGCAGCGGGACAATTAATCGTTTTAAGTACATATGTGTACAACAACTTTTGATATACAAGCACAGCTACCACAGCTTCGTGAAATAAATAATAATAATTTTTACTGTTAAGAAATAACATTAAATAATATAAACTTAACATCGTAACATCACGCCTGTAATCCCCGAAGAGGTTGGCAGAGGTATGTAGAACACTCCCACGTATCACCAGTTACGTTTGCACTACGGACTATTGCCATATACCGGGTACATATTCAGACTGCGTATCATCATGAGAAAATCTAAATTAGAAAAAATTTAGTAGTACCCGATCCGGGAATTGAAATCAGTACTTCCCGATCAACAGTGGCACTTGCAACCAACACGACCAACGAGGCAGACAATTAATAGGTAATGTAATTACTGGAAGACGCATTAAATATTAAAACTGATATTGATTAAGTGTCATTTCCTTAATATTCGTTCCTTGGAAATGCTAACGTGAGACTAGTACAGTGGAGCGCCGTAGAGCGTCAGCGCTACGCTGTAGCGGGCGGCGCGACGGCCGCCGCGGGCAGCCGCGGGCAGCCGCGACGGGAATGTGTTTATTCATGTCTCTGTGTCGGTAAGACGGCGTCCATACCCAGTGTGCGACACCTACGTGAGCTCCCACAGGCTTTTAGGACAGAATTAGATTCCATGTCATAACACGAAGGAGATCAGGAAAATCTACAAAACATGTTACACGAAATATTGGTCAAACGTGGGAGTGTTCTGCATTCCTTTGCCTACCTCTTCGGGAATTACAGGCGTGATGTTATGTTATGTTACAAGTTACTCATAATGTATTGCACCGTATACGTATCCATTCTTCTTCTACATTTATTACTTATAAAGAAGTTTTAATAATGCCAGCAAATATTTAGCCAGAATGAGGTTTGGTGAGGGTGACCGGCAGCAGAGGTCACAGTTCCCGTGCGTGCGGCATATTTTAACCTTTCTTGCAGCTCTTCAGTTTATTCAACTATTTTTCATTAGTCAATAGTCACGTTAGGAACTTACATCATATGCATCCCTCAAAGAAAAGAATGACCGCCGGCAATTGCAATAAAACACATAGTATGAAAGAACACATTTATTAATCTCTCACGTACCTAGTGGCTTACGATATTATATCTGTCAGCGCTACGTCTGCTCTCGCCGAGACATGATCGAGTATTGTCATTGACGATGCCAATATTAAAGTCAGTGTATAATATGTACACACGTAAAGAACATACAGTAAAGAAAATAAAGAAGTCGCTCTATGTCTATTGGTACCCGACGACGTGGTGACTGCAGCCGGCGCCGCGCGGCCGGCCGTCGCGTCGGCGAGCAGGCGGTCCCGCCGCGGAGCGACAGGAATTGTATTATTTATTTTTCTCAAGTAGATCAATTTGTGTTCACCACGTCAGACGAAGTAACAGCTAATTAGTCAAAATATCAAACAACAATCACATAAACGCGGGAGTTCAGATCCATATGTACTCGTATATTTTAAAGCAAAACTTATCAGGATCCAGTACTCGTTACTTTACAGACATAAATACTTATTCGATTTGAATTATTTACACATGAGTATGTACACCACAATTATAATACAGAGCGTACTGTGATTGGAATACACACAATTTATTTATATAATTATACATATAAGTATTAAAACATAAATCTTTTGTCTCCTCGTTCCTTAATTTAATGTTACAATTCCCTTAAATGTTAACGTCCGGGAGCGTTAGTACCGCGGCCGGAGCCCGCGGGGCGCTCAGCGTGTTCAGTGGCGCTGGCGTACGGTAAACGAGATGGTTTCGGTGGAGTGGGGGCTTCTAAGGACCTCTAAGAAAAGATACCCTCAAACATAATAAGTTATACTGAAAATTGAACCCAGGACCTAGTGATCGGCAGTCACAGTGGCAAACATTCAACCAACAAGGAAGGTTCAATGAAAAGCAAATACGATAATTCCCAAATACATGATGATGGTGCCGCCACTGAGCACTGCGCCGCCGCGCGCTCTACTCGATCGAGAGCTCCGTACGCGCCGGCCATACGTAGCTTGCCTCCTAACGCTCATACGACATAGTATTATGTTCATAGTATACAATATTTACACAGCGATGCATTATTTTAGTATTTGCCACATATGAATATAACCGTGAAACATTGTACAGTGGTCGGGCGCGAGCTGGAGGGAGGACCTGCCGGCGCGCCGATGACGTCGCGTCCGTGGGCTCGCGCGCCGCGAGTGACTTCTGTTGTATTCATATGTCAAAAACACTAGTATATAACTAATATTTACAAATTATTGCTGTACCGTTTACATATACAAAACACTACATCTCATTAAACCTCTTCATACTATTATCATTGAATTATAATCATTACGATTAAATAAACACTACGATTAAATAAATAATCAGCCGAGCCGAATCGAATGATAGTAACTTAAATGACGTAAAATAAATATTATTCCTGCAATATACAGGAAGCTATGTTGAAGTGTTACATGGAGCTGGCGGCTGGTACACTTGAAGTAAATACGCTATTGTTCCGTGTCATATTCGTTTGGCTGTGGAGCATCCTCAAACGTCGACTAAGTATTATCTAAATAAACACCGTGACAACAATTTCTTCAGTAGAATCTGTCTTATTCCTATAATATTAGTATAATACATGTACCATTATGTTCTACGGACTAATATTAAACCATCTGCAGTCCTTTGCTGAGGCTTTCCACGTGTTCCTTGGCCTTCATCCGCAGCGCGGCGATGGAGGAGGAGCGGGGATCGGGCGGCGCGGGCGCGGGCGGCGCGGGCGCGGGCGGTGTCAGGTAGCTGGGGTAGCCGGACGGCGGGTGGCTAAGGAAACCTGCAGGTATACAGACCAGTTTAACTAGTAACTAAGTATGAGTTTAACTAGTAACTAAGTATGATTCATGATAGGAAGCATTCTGGGCTATGTCCTGTGGTAACGACGAAATAACCTGGTAGAGCAGTAAGCAGCGGCGGTGCCAGCCAGGGGTCCACGGGCAGCCCTAGTCCAGACAGGCGCGGCACCGGAGCGCAGCCGTACTCCGACAACCCGAGCCGAGCCGCCTCCATCTTTTCCTGGCGCCGCCATTTTGCGCGTCGATTTTGGAACCATACCTGGAAATATAAACATTGTCGTAAGTGAATATTTTTAAAAACATAATGCAGGATTCTTCATGATTCTTAATCAGTCTGTCTCAGTCCACTGTTGGACTTAGGGCTCCCAAAGGAGTGTTATCCGAGCCAATCATGGGCCGGGATCGCAGCGCATAGCTCCTTGCATCACTTACACTGCTGTGCGTCACGGAGCAGGGTAAGTAGGCCGCGAGTCGAGATCCAGAGCCTCGCTGTAGTATATCAGGGTACACCATGGACAAATGAGGTTCGTTTAAACTAACTGCGAGCCCACGCTCAGCAGGTACAGAAAGTTTGTAATATGCAATCCTCACTGTCACCACAAGTGGATGAAAATTTTGACTGCATACAGTTTAATAAATCTGTACCTTCTACCGAATACGCATAGGATAAAGATAACAAATGCTATAAAATTTGATAAGTAAACCAAAATACAGGGCGAGCTGAGCGCCTTGTGGGCGTCGTGCCGTAATCGAACATGAGAAATAACGCCACAAGTGCCGAGCGGCGAATACCCGACAATTTGCCAACAACAGTCGTTACCCGGATTAACAAAACGAAACACGGCCTGGCACTAAGTTGCTTGTAATTGATGCGTCACCATTTATTACAGCATCGAACTTTATAGCCCTCCACCTCGTAAACCCATAAACGTTAGACGATAAATCAGCCCTGGAACACGTCACTAAACAGTTTGTGAGGCCAGACACAACAAAAGAAAACTAACTTTGAATACTGTAAAGCAAGAAACGCAAGCTCAATCACATAAATGTACCATCAATGTGGCATCCACCCTACTGGGCACTTTAACTATCAAATCTGAACCTTATACAGGCGAGGTAAAGTTTATTTCAGATCGTTCGCGACCGATGTAAGGCATGAATATGGTGTCAAATTGTAGTGTGAAATGATATATTCAGGGGGAACGGAATAAAAATACGCGGTGATCGCGTGACGTCTTCGATTTCGGCTCAGGAGGCAGCCGGTTAGTTGCATGCGGCGTTAGACGGCGTTCCTGTCAAACGTATTATATTTGTTCACTATGGACAGATATATGGGCTGCATACTACAAGGCGCGCCGAGAACGGACTATAATCGCATGTTACTATGTGCGGCTAACCTTGCACGACTCCGAGTGGCGGACACCGGCGCGGGCGTGCGGCGCTTATGAACATTTTCCGACTTTAAACGTACACTTGTAAAACATTGACTAACGATCATAAAATACCTTGTATTACTATTTTAAAATGTTGTCCGAAAGAACGACGCCCAAGAAGAAACGTAAGCGCCGACGTCCACGCTCACTTTTTGGCCAGAAAAAAAAAACATACATAATAAGGTAGGCAGAGGAGTGTGATAGAGGTACACTACTATGTTTCACCGGTTACGTTTACATCCCACTATGGAATAAATGGTGAGTCTATTGCCAAACAATAGGCAGAAATATAGACTTGAGCCACTACTAGAAAATCTAAGTTAAAAAATTTAATAGTGCCCGACCTGGGATTTGAATCGATAACTTCTTGGTCGTAAGTTGTGCTTGCAACCACAATGACAGACAAGGCAGTCGTAGGCATAGTCGTAGTCAAAGAATATCATCACGCCTGTATATCTTCGAAGAAGTCGGCAGAGAAGTGTGGTATACTCCCACGATTCACCTGACATATTATATCTACGAGCCACCGCGGAATACGGGGTGAGCCCCATTGTGACGTTCATCATCGCGGCGGTTGTGACGATAGTAAACACGAACAGGACTGGATGCGAGGACGGCGCACCGACGCCGCGCCTCATCGACAGCTACAAATGTCTGGAGACACCGGCGCACACAACAGCCGAGCACGGAGCCGAGAGGGTAGCACGCGACGCGGCGCGGTGTCGGCCAGTGCCGGCCGGTGTCGGCCAGTGCCGGCCGGTGCCGGCGCGGACACGCCGCTAGGCGCTGCTCTTGGAACGTTACCCTGATCTACTACAAGAATGAAGTGTCGATTCTTTTATGCATCGATTGAGATAAGTTTCGTATACTTTACGACTGTGTTGTTGATTATTTGTAAGCGTAATGAATAAAGCACACATTCACATTCATTCGCACGAAAATACGTGTATGTATATGATAATAATACGGATGATAATCCTGATAGGACCAAGTTGTGATTTATTTCTTATTTATTTATCTATCTTTGGGAAACAAACAATAACATTGTATATAAAATTATGCTATAAAATTTAGTTCGTATATCAATTAAAGTTTCCACTATTGAGTAGTAAGAATAAAATTTGGAGAGCATTTACAACACATGAAGCAGATCGTAATGAACCAATAAGTAACATTTAGAAGGACAATAAATCTTAAATTTAAAAAACAAAACTTACATTTTCCTATAGCTTGTCTTATGGCCCTCTTGTATTCACCTATAAAAATGAGACATAACTAGTATTCCAGGTTAGTCGAGTCGCAGGATGTACGCAGCATTGGTATATAAGTACTTGCTTGCAGGCCCATCGTAAGCACAACAGGCGCCCGGGTGCGAGCAGTACTCTGGATCCCCCAAATTAAATATCAAAATGTTAAATACGAGTATGTACACTACTAACAGCAATTTTCGTCATGTTCAATTTTATCGCCTTTTTAAACCTTCACAAGGTACCCGGTACCTTGGGAGAGATACCGTGTTGTGTGGGACTTTTACCGCACTAAAATCCTCGGTGGTCTTCCTCGGCGCTAATAAGAGGATTCCGAGATCTCCAACGGAACGCACCGGTGGACTCCTAGCAGTACCTACGCCCGCTGAGGATCCCACACCGGGGACAAGCCTGATACCTTCCCTATGCCTTCCGAATCGTACGACAATATGCGGCCACACCTATCGATATCCCTCCCGGGGTTTTCTACCTCAGAAGCGGTTCGGGCTCCCACTCTAGCCCTAAGCAACCCTGGAAGCCTCCTTTTAGTCGCCTCTTACGACAGGCAGAAGATACCATAGCTCGTATTCTGGTCCCGAGCTACAGGGACAAAATGGGTCAAGACGGGCCTGCCTGCTAGCTTGTTCAATGCTCAAATAAGAGAACGTGTAAGGAACGCGGCGAGGCCCCCGCGCCCGAGCCCGCCGCCGCCCGCGCGTCACGCGAAGCGCTTTCGTGTCGCTTGCAGTTTTGCTTCACACGATATCCTACTTTCACTTTCGAATTAGTTAAGGATCTAAATGAATTCCAACTAGTTATAACATGTTCATTTATTAAATAATTAGGCGCTAGCGACCGTACCACTCGATACTGGTGAACGTTATCTGATGTAAAGTTTCGTAGCGAAGTGGGAAGTGTGGCGACGAAAATCGAAAAAATATTACTTTAATTGAATTCAAAATCCGTTTTTACTTATATAATCTTTTTGAAATACCGCTGAGCAAAAAACATATCTGTGACTCATAACCTAATTAATACATTTCAATCAAAAGTGCAATGTCATGAACATTATCAAGCAATTAAAACTTGATAAATCTAATTCGCAATAAACTTGTATTATACAATAATAAAAATAACAGCAGTTACTTTTATTATTGAATAATGTAAGTGAAGTGAAAAAGCCTATTTATAATGCAAATAATTATTTAAATGATAAAAATGCTTGGTGTCATGTAACTCCAGCTCCACAATAAATTAGCTCATATTCTAATATAAGTATGTGCTTATTTTAAAAAATAGATACATAAGCACACCTATGGAGTTTCTTTTGTCGCTTCTTCTCCATAGCGATGCATTTTTCGAAGCGGTGGTAGTTTTATTTAGACGTACAAAAACTGTTCTAAGGAACCAGGTTTGAATAAATGACATTTGAATTTGAACAATAAATACAAAATCATTTTAGAACACAATTACACAGACAGTTGTCGAAAGGGGCAGGGGGGCAGGGGTGGCCGCCTTGTTACATGCGTTGCTTTCAAATCAATGAATAATAAAACAAACGCAATAACTGGAGTAGACCCGCGCCAACTGTCGGGCCAAAAAACAAATGCCAAAACCGTAACAATGGCGGTCGACTTTGACAGATGTCAGTAGGCGCCGCCGCGGACCGTGCACGGGGCCAATAGGGAATGAACGAGGCATTAACGTCACTTGGAAAAAGTAACAACGTTTGAACGGTTCTTGTTAGTAAATAACAATAAATTACGGTTAATTCAAAGTAACTAATTGTATATTATATATGTACGCTTACTTACATAAATAGAATATCACTAAAATAAAAGAATTAATTATTCATATATTTTTTGTCAACAGATAGAGTTCCAGCAGTGAACATATTTTGTTTGCTTTTACATATTAAATATACACAATTGTACATGTCAGTGTATAAGAGCGCGGGGCGCAGAGGGCGAGTCTCCGCGAACTTACGCTGATCGACTGGCTAATAGACGTAGTTGCGACATGTGTTGTTCAAAGGAGAGCGCCCGTAGGGTAACGACAGTACAATTAAATTGACTGCCTCGTTGGTCGTGTTGGTTGCAAGTGCGACTGCCGATCGGGAGGTCCTGGGTTCGATTCCCG
>DWDU01004042.1:0-11101 GCA_018245575.1 Jemadia suekentonmiller
GTAACCTTCATTAAAATTTGGAAAAAAAATTGTACAATTAATTTGAAATCAAAACAGCTATAATGTACCATGTTTTTTTTCTCGTACAGCCACAATGAAAACGAATTTAAAAGTAATAATATAATTTGTTGTGACTAATTTGTTCTTAACAAATTTTAACCGGCATTTCGATGGAACTGTTTGTATTACCTAACTGCATTTTCTAGCAGCATTAGCAATATACGAGTACATATAGAGCTGGCTACCAACAATATATCCACACTAAACATTTAAACTAACCTTTAAAAGTTTTATGAATATGAAAGTTGAAGATAAAACAGAATATAATATAGGTGATTGCGATGCGACACATCAAAAACCCATTACTTTTTTAAATTACACACGTTCAAATAAGAAAATTTAAAAAGACAAATTGGTTCGTGTTTGTGAAAAAGAAATATTTATATGATATAAATTACATAGTTTTTTACGGTCACTAAGCCATCTTTGTTATGGTTATGATATTGTCTTGTACTTGTACTGATGTATCTACTAAAAAATTAAGAGCAAAACATTATTGTAACGTTATTATAACATTATCGCACGGATTAAACTTAGCGCTATAACTGTAGACTACATAAGTTCCAGATGGACACGAAAATTAACGATTTAAATTAACACAAAAATCGTTTCACTGGCCGCTTGTCGGCTATAGAACGACGATGACCGTCAAGATTATGCAATCTTCTTTTTTTTCTGATGTTAATTTTTATTTTGTGCGTATCGACTGCCAGTTACAATAAGAGATTTGGAATATCCAAAATATGTATTGTATTCAAACAGTTCATATCGAGTATATAACTTTGCATAAATACTATTCGTACTCTCTCGAATTGGACTGGGTGTGACATATTCGAGTCCCAAATCTACAGAGTATTATTACAAGACCAAACAACCGATTCATTGTGGCTGTACCTATCTACTAGTATAGATTTTGTGAATAGTTCACATACAATGTTAACGATAAATTGAAATAGGTATAGATTATTTGATATGAATTAAAGTTCTGTATAATCAATGTATTGTATAATATAATATTGTAAGCGGCTTGAAATATTTGTACTTAATAGCTATGAATAAGTTGCGCCGACCAATACAAAATGTTCAATATACAAATTGTAATATAATATTATGTTTGTTATGAATAGGGATAAGTTTAAGTAACGAAAACGTTCCTTTAAGTATCATAATTAACAATAGCCGGTAGGTACACTGCCTGTCAAAAGTTTGAGACCACTAATAAAATCTTTGTTATTGGAAAATATTTAGCAAAATATTGGTGAATAAAAATAATTTGCACCCTTGCATATCCTATTGTTTATAAACATTGCCTAAAAGCTCATTCTTTTGTATATAAGCCGAAGTAACTTGTTCTTCTTGTTCGTTGTTCATCTTTGTTCTTCATGTTCATCTTTGAAGAATTTTTCTCCGACGTTCCGCCGAAGAAAAGATGATACTTAAGGGTATAGTCTCGACTGTCGTCAAGCATGGTAGCGGATCTGTTATGGTCTGGGGTTGTTTCTCAGGCTATGGGACTACAAATCTGATCTAAATTAAAGGATGTATGAAAAAAGAACAGTATAAAGAAATTTTTGAGAAAAATGCCATTCTCTCCGGATTAAAGCTAATCGGCCAAGGATTTATTTTCCAACAAGATAATGAGCCAAAACACAGTTCAAAATTATGTAGATTAGAAATTATTTAGACGAGAAATAGTCAGAAAAAGTGTTGGAGAACATGACATGGCCACGCCAAGGCCCCGATCTTAAACCTATAGAGCTTTTGTGGAGAAAGCTCGACCGAAACGTGAAAAATGTTCTAATTCCAATGTCCGTGGTCGTAAACTTTTGACCGGAAGTATATGTTTGTGTTTATGACATTGTATTTATTTGTACGTTATTAAAAGCAATGCCAGTATTGCGCGATAAGCGGAAGTTCAATGAATCAATTCGATCAATTGTTTAAAAATAAAAACCAAATAATTCTACTATCTAAAAACTGAAAAAATAGATTATATTATTTATTAGATAAAAACTTGATTGTATTAAGTTTTTTTAATTAATTTATTCTTTATACAAATGACATCAATATACTAAATGATTCAAATTATTTGAGTTAGTATTCGAAAGGTAATGTCACCGTTATATCCATAAATTAAACAATTATTAATATTTTGTGTATAGTTTCTATTATTATAATATGTCAACCATATACTAAATAGGTCACAATTTTGAAATTATGAATAACACATAAAACGACTCTATCAACAAAATTTATCGGTGCATATATAAAATGTAATACTAGCAAAATATTAACTGGCTATTTCTAAAGGTTCAAATAAATAAGAATCCTCTTATATATTTTTTAAAATAACGTCAATTATGTTAAATTATACTATTTCGTAGGTACATTCGGATGAGTTCGTTTTCAAAATTACATTCCGCTTTTCGCGCAATTTTAAAGTAGGTTCAAATTATGTACCTATTTAATCGAATGCTGAATCGTACTTAGATTATAATAGAAATAGTACCTGCGAGGTCAGCAACGAATATAACTATTTTAGTTAAAACCGTTACATTATTTAAATATTTCCAATTGTTACCTGTAAGAGCTTTATTTATTTCATTTTTTTAACGTTCCAAAAAGTAATTGAATGTTTTGTGAAAATAAAGAAATGAATGAACTTGTATTTTAAGTTAATAGAAAACATGGTACACGTGTTATATATATGTAATATGAGCATAAGATAAAATTATTTTCTTCATTTTATATTTGGCGTAAATACATTTTTTAATTTGAATGATTATGACATATTTATTGACAGAAGTTAAAATGGTCTGTTTTTATTTGTGTCTATTGTCTATGAACTATATCTATGACACTATGTGAATATTTTTTCGAATCTCTACGATCTATGGTCTATTCTGTAATAGTGTGGTATCAAGCTAACAAGTAGCGAAAAAGTCTATATCTACTCCAACTGCATTAGGTACCTACTAGACTATTATTGTCACTCCATATTGAACGTAGATAAGAACTGAAGGTGCGAGATATAAAATGGTGTGAACACTGTGATTTAAATGTTGACTATGTGGAGTTTATGTAAAGAACTGACATGTTGGAAATTATATAAAGCAATGTTGAAATCTTTGTTTTACAAAAAGCTATAGTAAAGGCGTCTTGAGATTGTTCTAGGGTATATAATAAAAAATAATTGTAATACCCTTATTACAGTTTACACTTATAACTACAGTTTTGTTGGAGCTGTTGTCACAAAGAATTTGCTTGCAAATTTTTTCTTGTCTTCAACATAAAGGGTATTTATTGTCTCATTGGGGATAACAGAATCGAAAGATGTTCCTTAGTAGCAAAAGCTCATCGAAACTTTTATGGAGAATTAAGAGTTTTTCATACACATTCACATTTATCAGGAGAGGTATATACTCATATACATATATATATTTAGTATATATTTGTAATATAATTGTAGATTCAAAATTTCATTTCAATCCAAGACGCCTTTTTGCTGTTGATCGTGAGAAATAATCAGAGTTATTGTCAAAGTTCAGTAACATACCAAACTGTAAAATGTAATTTTAGATTTTGATATTAAGACGAGGAGTAATGGATGTTATGTAAATTTGTTTGTTTGTGTAAATAATTGTTTGAACCACACCTTTAATTGTTCATTACATGGTTTGTATTATTTATAGGCATTGGAGCATATCATGTGAATAGAGCAGATGATTAATCGAATAAATTAGAACAAAAATAGTTAGCTAATTGTTTTATTTTAACCTTTCGTCATGTTTTTGAAGGCAAGCTGCAGTGTAGTGCTCAAATGGGAAAAGCTTTGTCGTAACATAAATTCGATTATTGTTCGTGTTATTGGGAATTTCTCTTGAGTGAACACGGTAGCAACCTGACAGTATAAGTGAACATCTACAACCAACCTTCAATAAGATTAGTAGAACTGAGGTAGTTACTGGTGTCAATTAGATATATAAATGTTTTCGGTCATAAGACTTAGCATATATTCACATCCTTTTAACTTAGTATTTGTTCTATACACATACATTATTTTTACTATACACTCTAAAGCTTCCAGGTACGAGACATTGAGTCAACATACGTTACAGGAAATAGCTAGAAATTAAAATAAAACAAATTTGTTTAACAACTGATTTATTTCCAACACTACAATAACTTTTTTACGGACAATAAAGTCTATTTACATAAATAAAAAGGTAATGATATATCATTATTGCGAACCTTAAATAAAATCACAACGAAAACCAATGGCTTCAGACCATTACATTGTAAATATACATTTAGTTGCACTCAAAGTTACATAGTTTAAGGACAGCACACGTCTTTGACACATTCCGTTCAAACAACAGTTGGAAGAGTGTAATTAATTATAATCTTAATGAGATATGGCTATATTTTTTCAACTTCGTGGTCGTAGTCAGGTGATCAATATTTTATTTTACGTTTAATTTGATAAATAACTACACAATTTTCACTGCTTATGACTACTGTATACTTCTAAAAATACAAATTTTCAAATGTCATTATGGACCATTCAGCCCCACTCTACCCTATTTCATAGCTCACTTGCTTTGGACTCATACTGCAACAAGCCTGTACAATTGTGACTAAGTTAAAGAAATAACGACGTTTAAACACTTTGAAAGTATTCTATTCTGGTCGTTTTTATATTACGTAGCAATGGGTAATATAAAAACGGATACGCTACTAGGGGCTAAGGGTTGATAATCACTTGTAATCACTAAAGAGGGTCCTTGAGCCCTTCAAACGTTCCCCGGTAGTTCCGGTAATGCTTGAAACCATGAACAAGTCCAACAAAGAAATTATAGAGTTCACATGCGTAATATGTATATGACTTAATAAAATTTCTTTAACATAAATCTTTGTAAAATTCCAATAGAAACTCGTTACAACCCGTGCCCGATAATTTGAGAACTGTGTGATGACGTCACAGCAGCGTGTTTAAACATTGGGAAGAAAACTATTAAGAAATTGTTAGCAACAGATTAATGTATATAAACATAAAAACGAGGATATTTATCAAAAAGACTCAACATTTCATAAAGCACGCAAGTCTCAAGTTGTCACACACGGATTTTACATCATTAAAATAATCATCGTATTGATGACTTGAAACAGGTCGCGATTAAGTATTTGCAATTTTATTTCCCTACTAATTGAAGAATCAGTGTGAGTAATGAACGATGCTTCAAACTAAAAGTTGCGAAAACATTTTACACGTACTGACGGACCGTTTTAGGCAAACTTGTTTATTCCGTAATGTGTATATATAAAATAGGAATGTTATAGAGTATAGACAGGTAAAAACAAAACAATATTAATGTATTTAAATATAGTAAAGTATTACTGGCGCTTGTATATAGATACATAAATTATTTATTGTTAATAATAAAAACTGGTTGTTTCTTTCCACTGAAAATAATTCTAAATTTAAAAAGTTTATTAGGTCATTTTTAAGTCTTAACCACTTTTAAATATGAAACTTAGTGAAACATTGCAAAAAAAAATATGCAATGAAGGCGCCTAAATGTTGTCAGCTAAATAAATGTTGTCATATATACGTCGAAGTAAAAGTAAAAAGTAGCTCGAATTTTAAAAACAGAACACGTTTCAGATATGAATACAAATTTGCAACCGAAAAAGGTACCAGAAAGCTTTATTTGAAAAGTCAAAAATTCATATGACAACTAACATTTTAAGTCGCAAGCGAGAACTAAAGAGCTACAAGTTTTAATTTATTATTATTATTAGTAATACAGGGACGTAACAACAGTTCAACACAGTTCAATTTTACAAAAATACTTTACATATACTTTTGACCTTTAATTATATTAGTTTTGCACTTCTGAGTGTATTTTTGTAATTGAATATTACATAACCACCAATTACGTAGATTATATACTAACACATGCACACAACATAAAATATACATATATCACGGTATATATTAAAACAAAAATAGATATATATTTGCAAATAAATATGCTTAGGATAAAAATTTACAATAAAATAGAATACTATTAAAAATATTCGTACCAAACACAATATTTATACAATGTGTATATAAAAGAGATCATTTCCTTTTGTATTATCGGGAAGGAATATAAGACGCAAAACATACATGTCGTATTGTAAAATTTTCCTCGTTTCTCAATATACATATATACAATATAGAGCACACTGGACCAACACTGTATGTCTGGAGAACATACAAAATATCTTGAGACTTCACACACGGCCGTGTGATCTCAATATGAACATCAAGACGGCTAGTAAACTGTATAATATAAATACATACATACTTATAGATATTTTCTACGCCCAGACACACCAAATATCCGTGTTCATTACACAAATATTTGTACAATCTTCACGGCGCGTCTCTGACGGTGTAGGCAGTGAGCACCGAGTGCCAAATCTCTATCCATACAGACCTGTCACGCTTTAAATATTTGTCTGTGTGGGAAGTGACCCACTGGCCCGGCTGTTCAATAAACACTCGACCAACGGCCGGGTCATTTTTAGGGAACGTTTTTGAGTGTTTAACATCAAACCCATATAATAACGTTGCGTACAAGTAACGTACGCGTCGGGTACAAAATCGAAACGTACGCGAATGTAGTTTTCGTACGTGACGTGTGTCGTTTTACGATAAGGGGCAATGACATAGCCAAGATTATTTATTTCAAAATTGTTTTAGGCGCCTTTAGTATTATCTTACAAATAAAATTTTGAGTTTGCCAAAACAATACTGTTATCACAAGCCGGTATTAGGTTTATTATAACTTTATAAATTTTTTTAAACATCCGAGTCTCAGCTGGACTCGGATCGAAAATATTATTATTAAAATAAACCAGACAAGAAAATGTAAAGTAACATTAGTAAAAACCCTTTCAATTGTACGGTAACGCATAAACTCACCCCATAACACCCCCGCAGATATATAAGGGATGTCATTATAAAATTAATAACGTTAGTGCAGCTTTATTTTCTATTTTATACATAGTATTATTCGACACTATCGATTGTTCCCGACCGGACATCGAGCTACGCGAAATCACGTCAATTTTTACATATAAGTGTTCTGTTAAGTCGAAATACATAAGAGGTTTCGCGTAGACAGTTTCGTACATCCTAATGTGTTATTCAACAATATTGTTAAATTAAAATAATCAGATATCGATAAAATTCATTTATCATTCGCTTGACTAATCAATTAATTAGCGCTCTGTATAGTAATAGCAATAAAAGTATGCACAGAACAAAATAATCACTGTCGAAAAAAAGCTTCATGAAATTAAGTTGAAAGCGTTGGAATGATCGTCAGACGATTTATGGTTTTTAATATTTCGATATTGATTGTTAAGTGTCTCAATGACTTTCGAATTTGATTTGAGGTCAAGACAATAAGGAAAACAAAACAGTTAAATACAAAATCAAACAACCAACGGACCACGATTAAGCAAAATAAAACAACGTTGTAGATCTCGTTCGGTTTTATACCGGGAACGGTAAAAGAAAATACATATGTACATACCTTTTGAACTACGTAAATAAATTAAAAAAATTTAAGCTAATATCATATGGTTTCAACGATGCCTTTTCTTTTGGGCCGCGGCTCGCCCGATATGAATGATGTTTCCTCGGATGACGTGCTAATCAACTTATGCGCTTGGCCCGAAGTGCTCGGTACATTCTGAAAATTCCAACAAACTTGCACTCAACATGAACAACAAACTGACAGACAATCATAAAGTCGATACATTTTTATACGTAACAAGCGCATAAATTATCGAATGAATATGGCAACATAATAATAGCAAACTTCCTACCAAATAATAACAATAACATTAGCGAGTCATTATATACTGTAACGTAACATCAAGCCTGTCATCCCCGTAGAGGTCGGTACACAATTGTAGCACCCTCCCACCTTCTAACAGTTACTTTCCGTGCCATGATGGAAAGCTGTCTGAACGTATGTACGTCTCAACGAGCGCGGCGCGCTGCGGGCGAGAGCCCTCGTACCGGTTTGAACCGGATTTTACAGGTTTGTAGCATTGTGTAGCGGACAGTGAACGGGCGGGCGCGGCGCGGCGCGCGCGGCGCGGCCCGCGCGGCCGACGCGGCCCGCGCGGCGGATGTCCTCCAGCGGGATGTCCTCGGCGCGCGGCGAGCCCTCGCGCGACGCCTGCGCGCTGCTGCCGCGCGAGCCGCTACTGCGCGCCGCGCACGCGGCAACGGAAGTATGCCATTTTATTTATATGTAGCAATTACTTACATGGGGTTCCACATCCACATTAATATAGTTTGTACGTATCGAAGGAGACTAAGAATATAACTCCCGACTCCAGGCCGGAGTAACAAGGTGTTGTAAGAAGCGACTGAATACTATATGACTAAAGACCAGGTTTTGGTTCAATCTATATATATCCAGTATCCAAGGTAAAGAAATAGGTACCTCTCTCGACTGGTGGTGCGTTCGCGATACACCACGATGCCATCCTTCAGCACGTGTCCGCTGGGCCTTCGAAGTCGTCGATCGGTTTCGTCTCCGTCCATACCTGGATATTAAAATAAGTACCTATATACATATTGTATAAAAAAAATCTTGTAATTCCAAATTTATGATAAACCAAACACAAATTTACAATAACCTTATTACAAAAAGTCTATTTCAATCATAGTTTCTGGTGGAAAAGTTAAGATCGAAACTAATTAATAGCTCTATCTATCTATAGATCTGTCTAAATGGCTATCTATCTAAATCAATATAAGGGTTACTTCCGCTGACTTATTTCATTTTACCAACATCCCACGTTCAAAACTTTAGCAACAAACTTTAAACCTGAAATGGAGATACGACATCCACTTGCAATGTACACTATAGACCTCAAAATCTCCTCCTTCTACCCGGCATCAAATTTATTTGAAATAGCGTGCATTGATAAACCACATTATTAAAAAAAATGACATATAAATACGAAATGTAGAAGAAGCGCGGCAGATCTGTAAGGATAGATGTATTCGGCACTCGGTGCTCCCTGCCTATCCCGTGAAGGACCTGGCTTGAATATGAACGACTCATTGTACCCCACCCACCGGCGAGGCGGCGCGCGGGCGGGCGCGCGGGGGGGCGCGCGGGGGGGCGCGCGGGGGGGCGCGCGGCCGACGACACTTCCAGCAGGCGCCCGATCTGCTGCATTTTCTTCTGGCGCGACTTCGTTCGGCCCTGGGGCGGGTATCAAACAGTTCGTATTATTAATGAACGTTGGAGATTATTTATCAACACGATTATTCAATGTAATATAAATACAGCGGAATATAAAGCATTTTGTTGTACAGCAATTGTGAATATGAAATGAATTATAATCGTAACAGTAAACGTAGCTGGTGAAACGTGGGAGCGTACTACACTCGTCTGCCTACGACTTCAGGGATAACAGGCGTGTGCGTTTTTTTTATAATCCTACTAAATTAGGGTCCACCCCGTCATACAGAATGCTTCTAAGTAACATTTCTAGCAACATAAGAAAGAATACCTTCGTAAGTCGTTGTTTTGCCGCCATACTGCGTATGTGGTCATCGAATTTGAACTTGGCACGCAGCAACACTGTCCGTGGCAAGGCACCGCTGGCACCTATGCGAGGCTTGTGGATGGTCAGGTGGAGGCATCGCGGGTCTTCTTTATCGCCTTGTATCTATGATGTAGGAATAAACCGGTACAATATAGTACGTTGACATGGAGAATAAATGGAAATTTCTAGAACATTACAAGCAAGAGAGGCTTCGATCGGGCTTCAGCGCTGCAACTGACTTCGAACAGTGCTAGGAATAAAACTGTCTGTCAAAATTCTTAGTTAATATATTTTTTACATTTAACCACTTTCATTTAATCAGAGTTCCGGTCAAGAATATCTGTCTACAGACTGGGAGAGACACAAGTTTACATATTAATTTGCCTAAAGTTACTCACTTCTAGGTCCTGCAGGCTGCCGACAAGTTTGGCGACGCCCCACCCAAGTTTCTGCTTGTCCGGCTCGACGAGTATAATCTGTACGTTGTCAACAGCTAAGAATCTGTGATGCCACGTTCCATCCTTCTGAATTATATCGCAAGAGATTAAATCTGAATCATCTGAAAATAACAAATCAAATATTTCAATAATTACATAATACACAAAGATATATTAATAATAATCATTGGTATACAAACTCAAGAGGTTGGTGCCTCTAACTGCTGAGCCACAGGTTGTAGGTTCAATTCCTATCCAGGACAACTAATTGTATAATGAAACCAGGTAATTGTAGTGACTGGGTGTAAAATAATTCATATAAATAACATATGTAATTTATCAGCTTTCCAATCACCAAAGTACATATTTTCTAATTTTGAATTGCAGTGCTGTGTGTGAAGCCCAAATATTTCATTATTCTCATTACTTATATTATTGGACATAATAAATAAATTATAGTTAATAGACAATCTCTTGACATTTTCGAAGATTACAATATAGAAATTTAAAACAGACCACACAGACATTTGACCATCATATTTTATAAATGTTATTTTAATTTTAATCCACGTTTCTTCCATTTAATCAACCTCAAAAATGTTACATATTAATTTGCACAAAGCGTCATATTATTAAAATTTGCGTCGAATGTAAACGAAATATTCTCACATGAATTTATTACAAGTGAAAATATGTAAATTATAAAAAAAATACAATCACTTACTAAGGTCCAACGTATTTCCCACGAGGACGAAGGGCGCCGGGTTGGACAATGGCAACATCGTTTCCGATTTACCCGTCAGCTTCAAATACAGGTCTCGTATGAGGAAGAATGTTCTGATCGCTCGTCGTGCTCTCTCCATCTGCAAGTTAGTACTAGTTACATAAAAACACCACCACCACCTATTCCATAGTGGGACGTAAACGTAACTGGTGAAACGTCGGAGTGTTCTACACTCCTCTGCCTACCTCTT